>BLSH010504815.1:141478-159161 GCA_018402905.1 Glandirana rugosa
TTCTTTTGCTCTCTTGGATTTAGCTGTCTTCCAGAGAGGGGTTCTAGGGCTGGTGGGTGAATGCCTTTTGGCAGTGTTGACATTGCTGGAGGTGTCCATCTCAGATTCCTGTGTTATCAACTTCAGGTGGAGTAGAAGTTTCTCGCCCTCGTGAAATGAAGTGAAGGCGTAATCCCTATCCTTGTGAGTGAATTTCACTGCAAATGGGAAGGCCCATTTATACTTGATGTCTCTCTCGGTTAGAACTGAGAGAAGGGGCTTTAAGGACCTCCTCTTCTGTATGGTTGAAGGGGCCAAATCCGCATAGATTTGGACAGGGTGACCCCTGCATAATACTTTAGTGGAATTTCTGGCTTGTCTCATGACCCCTTCTTTGATTGCATAAAAGTGGGGTTTGACAATTACGTCTCTGGGAGAGCCATCTTTGCGGAGGGGCCCAAGAGCTCTGTGAGCCCTGTCGAGTTCCAAGCGGTGTTTGGGAGTGTTGGGGAGTAAGTTTGTGATTAAGTCATGCACCGCCTCAGGGATGTCTTTGATTTCTTCAGGAAGTCCTCGAACCCTGAAATTAACTCTTCTTGACCTGTTCTCCAGATCATCGATTCTTGACATGGCAAGGTCCAGTTGGTCGTGTAAGGTGCTGATGAGGTCAGAGTTTTGATTGGAGACCTCCGCTGTGGCGTCAATCTTGTTTTTAATTGCTTCTATCCTTGTCCCCAGCATCTGGAAGTCAGATTTGATCTCGTTGGTAATTGTTGCCACCGTGTTGGCTAGGCCTCTCTCAAGTAGAGACGAGAATTTTTGGTACAAGTCTTCCACCTGCAGTGAAATATTAGAACTGTGAGGGCACGGAGAGACTGGAGCTGGGCTGAAGTGCCCAAGGGGGGGAGAGGACAAGTCCCCTTGAAAGCGACCCAGAAGGGATTCTGTGGAGGAGGGTGATGGTAGGGGTAGTTGAGACGTACCTCCCTGTTGCACTGGTGTGAAGTTCAACACTGCAGGGGAGAGGACATGTTTTGTGTCAGATTTTGAGGAGCGACATAGATTTTCAGCTTGAGGACTTTCCATGGTGCCTAGGCTTGCAGCCGGAGCAGCTGACATCTGTGTGTTCCCCTGCAGAGGGGTTGCAGCAAACAGGGAACTTAGGTCCTTCCTAACAGCTGAAGCAGACATGCAGGGGGTTAAAGGGCCAGTCCAGAGAGAGGATCACATAGGCATCTGCGATAAATAACTGTTTACTGAGATAAGAGTCACCAGGAACAATCAATAGTCCGGTCTGGTGTGAGGTGATTGAACTATAAGTGTGCTCCTTTGCTTTGAATACACAGCAGAGAGGGATCACTATAAGCTGCTTCCTCGAGGCCTAATCGGCGGCCATCTTAGTACTCCTCTGGTGTATCTTGAAAGAGGTGCCGTAAAACGGAGAAGCATTTGTGGTCTGAGACACTGACCTTCTTTGCTGAATCTCCGCCGATTTGGGCTCGTGCTGAGTGCTGATCCGGCTTAGGGATGCTGGTGCCTTAAGGCATTGGGGCCTGAGAGATCGTTGCCGCGGCCATCTTGGTGCACCCCGCTGTGAGCACGATGCAGCGCGGGTCTCCGTTTAGCCTCTCGGGCGAACCTTGTCCCTCTCCCTATGTTGCGGGGAGCTCAGGCGAGTGGGGCGACCTCACCTCTGGGGTCGCTGGGCTGTATTTGTCCTCCCGGGGCTGTGAGGTCTGGAGATGGTGCGGAGCTCCGGACTAAGCCGCCATCCTGGAGCAACCTGGACTTTTTTTTGAAAAGTCCGGGTTCGGGTCCGGGTCCCGGACACCCCAAAGTTCGGTACGGACCCGAACTTTACAGTCGCTTTACGGTTCGCTCAACTCTACAGATCAAGACCACTCTTCAGGAGGTAGGTGTATGTGTGTCAAAGTCAACAATCAATAGAAGACTTCACCAGAGTGAATACAGAGGGCTCACCACAAGATGTAAACCATTGGTGAGCATCAAAAACAGGAAGGCCATATTAGAATTTGCCAAACAACATCTAAAAAGCCTTCACAGTTCTGGAACTACATCCTATGGACAGGTGAGACCAAGATCGACCTGTACCAGAGTGATGGGAAGAGAAGAGTATGGAGAAGGAAAGGAATTGCTCATGATCCAAAGCATACCACCTCATCAGTGAAGCATGGCGGTGGTAGTGTCATGGGGTGGGCATGTATGGCTGCCAATGGAACTGGTTCTCTTGTATTTATTGATGATGTGACTGCTGACAAAAGCAGCAGGATGAATTCTGAAGTGTTTTGGCAATAGTGACAAGTGACAATATTATCTGCTCATATTCAGCCAAATGCTTCAGAACTCATTGGACGGCGCTTCACAGTGCAGATGGACAATGACCCAAAGCATACTGCGAAAGAAACCAAAGAGTTTTTTAAGGGAAAGAAGAGGAATGTTATGCAATGGCCAAGTCAATCACCTGACCTGAATCCGATGCATGCATTTCACTTGCTGAAGACAAAACTGAAGGGAAAATGCCCCAAGAACAAGCAGGAACTGAAGACAGTTGCAGTAGAGGCCTGGCAGAGCATCACCAGGGATGAAACCCAGTGTCTGGTCATGTCTATGCATTCCAGACTTCAGGCTGTAATTGACTGCAAAGGATTTGCAACCAAGTATTAAAAAGTGAAAGTTTGATTTATGATTGTTAATCTGTCCCATTACTTTTGGTCCCTTAAAAAGTGGGAGGCACATATACAAACTGTTGCAATTTCTACACCGTTCACCTGATTTGGATGTAAATACCCTCAAATTAAAGCTGAAAGTCTGCAGTTAAAGCACATCTTGTTCGTTTCATTTCAAATCCATTGTGGTGGTATATAGAGCCAAAAAGATTAGAATTGTGTCGATGTCCCAATATTTATGGACCTGACTGTATATATATATACTATAGGGATGTTGGTACTCAACTAGCTACTATCTCTATCTGGAATGATCCAGTCAAAGTCCAGACCTAAATCCAATTGAGAATTTGTGGCAAGACTTGAAAATTGCTGTGCACAGATGCTCTCCATCCAATCTGACAGAGCTTGAGCTTTTTTTTGCAAAGAAGAGTGGGCAAAAAATGTCACTCTCTAGATGTGCAAAGCTGGTAGAGACATCCCTAAAAAGACTTGCAGCTGTAATTGCAGCAAAAGGTGGTTCTACAAAGCACTGACTCAGGGTGGCTGAATACACATGCACGCATACTTTTGATATATTTATTTGTAAAAAATTTTGAAAACCATTTATAATTTTCCTTCCACTTCACAATTACATGCCACTTTGTGTTGGTCTATCACATAAAATCCCAATAAAATACATTTATTCTTTTGGTTGTAACATGACAAAATGTGGAAAATGTCAAAGGGTATAAATACTTTTTTAAGGCTCTGTATAGGCAGAGAATGGATAGGTGTGAGTGAATTTGATGAACTTTGAACTAGGGCCAAACAGACTGACTGAAACAACATGCGTTTACACAACACCTCAAGGGAGTAGTCTGCAAAAAGCAGTAATTTATGACCATCTATTTGGAGGGATTGAGAATTCAAAAAGGATTTCAAAATCACCACATTGTCTGCGTAGTCAAGGTATCATACAATCACAGGCTTAGAGGATTGATGGTCATTTGACAGGGCACCTAAGGAGTGTGCCTGTTCCACTACACTTTTTTGGGGATGCCCAGCACCTTAGGAATGCAAGTAGTGCATAAATCTGGGAGGGGGCTCATATTGTATAATTCAGGAAGGTCTACGATTCTCAGATTTTTTCTTCTGGAATGATTTGCCAAGTCATCAATATTTTCAAGTAAATACTGCTGCATTTGGGAAGACTGCTGGGACACTACTGGTGACTGGTGTAGCTCATCCTCCATATCTGAGATGTACTGCTCTGTCTCAGTGAGTCTGTTAGCATGGTCTTCCAGCTCCCTCCTTAACAATTCTATTGCAACTGAGACCGCCCTGTCCACTGCTGCAATTATGGGGGGGGGGGAATAGCAGTGCAGCCACTGCCTGTGCTATCTTGCTGTGGGAGTTTACTGTGGCAACAGGTGGAAGTTTTATAGGCTGTGCAGTGCCTCCAGTGCACCCTGTGTCCATGCTGTCAGCCATGTTGGAACTTTGTGTGGCAGGAAAGGAGGGCTGGGTTGGGTCTATGAGGCAGATTGTGAATGGTTCTGTATTAGGTACCACTCCATACAGCGGTGCCCTGGTGAGGGAGCAGGAGGATTGCTGTACAGGGAGCCATCCCCAGTTATTGTAGCTGGTTACATAATTGAATCCAGCCAGAGCCACTGTCAGCAGCCGGAGCTGCTGTCAGATGCTCCCATGCATGTGACGCCAGAACCAGACATCTCATAATTAATTTCTATGATCATAAATGCCATCTAATTACCATAATGTAACATATTATGGCCACTAGATAGATGGTGCTTAGAATCATAGGAGATAATTATATTACACTAAATGTGGCAAGTTTCATTGGGGCTGTGCAGATGTTTGTTATTTGTTCAGGGAACATTTCATAAATAGAGCCCTAAGTAACTTCTTCACTAAATATATTTTCTTTTTTTGGAGAAAGGAGAGTAATATGTAAATAAAACAGCATTTACACCTACAAGCTTGTGTTTCTGGAGTAGAGCAGTATCACCACTTCTATATTTCTAAATGCTGCAGTAGATGTACTGCTGTGCTGTACTGCTTAGCAAACCAAATTCTTGATACAGTACACAAATATATTTATGGTTGTTGTTGCTGTGCTTTTACTTTGCTGATGCAATTCATTTCACTGTCTTTTTTTTACATTATTGATTTTTTTTTTATTTTATCAAAATTATTTTTGTATTCCATTAGTCCCCGTGCGGCAGTCATTGCTTGCTATGCATGAAAACAATTAATCAGAGAAGAAAATAACTTTTCAGTTGAAAATAGTCACTGAATAATTACTTATAATTTGCATCTTGTACTAACAATATTTTCAGTAAAAGAATGCACCAAAAATAATACAGGCTGCATCTGCTGTACCCATCTCATTCTCTTTGTTTTGAAAATCTTTTATCAAAACGGAGGCATAGTTTAAAACAAAAGATTTTTTTTTGCTTTTTTTGAATAATAAAAACAACATAATACACTGAGAAATGGCACTGTTATATTTGATATTGTTAAATTTAAATATGGCAAGACAAAAACATTTGTTAACCATTAAAGTATATCCTTTGTATCATGCATTTAGTTAAAAGTTTATATAAAAGTTAAATGAAAGAAAAGTATCCCAAGTCCTGAGCTAGCTATGTAAGTAAGAGAGTTGTAGCAGAGACTGCATTATTAATCAGTGTTGTTGAATTGGGTGGTTACAGCCTTGCCCCAGTGCTCCTGCTGAGCTATCAGCTATTGCAGTGACGGTTTCTGCTAAAATGGTACTTCAGGCAGTTAGAAACCAAAAGTATCAATCTACAGCCCACATTAGGCAGCTAGAATTCTAGGTTATGTTCATGGCCTTGGCATTTAACCCTTAGAATGAAGCTGAAAAGCTATATTTTGCCTCTGTCCATCCACATTTTATCCTTCTTAACTTTTAAACAACACAGCCTTTACGAAAAGCATCCGGAGGCAATGTAAAGACAAGTTCTAGCTTATTACAATTAGCTTTATAAAAGCATTGTTTTTATTTTTTCCAATACAGCTACTTATGTGGTTGACCTTTGAAAAGACAAATATTTTCCGGTGCACTAACACCCTAAATAGAATAGCTATAATGCTTTACTCATTAGTGGAACATTTAGACAAATGTTTTATTTTTTTTTCCTTGAAAGAGATTTGTAAAATCACCACTATGGCTCATCACTTAGGGGATAATTCATGTAAACTATAGAAGTAAAATTGAACACAAAATAGTTGCTGAAACTCCCAAAGGAAACACTGTACAGTAATACAAAAAAGGGACTATGGAAACGTTCACAGCCTCTGCCTGTACTCATTGGGTAAATATGTCCAGCTTAATGTTTTCCCAAGAACCAGTGACACCCTCAGAGAAGAAAATCCCTTTCTCTAATTTCTACCCCCTCCTCATTTTGTTCTCCTGTCTTTGTTTCCAAGGCTACGGCTTTCTTAATTAGCTGTTTATACATATCTGACTTTCTATATATGTATCATTAAATGTTAACTCATGTTAATGAAGCTGGAGACAAATTGAATCAGAAAAGTTCACCTTTTCAAAATATCTTTAAATAAATATAAAAGGACAACACCATTTTCTTTAAAAGCTAAAGCTTTTTACTGTACAATAAAAAAAAAAAATCTCCCTTGCTCTAACCTTCTGGACTTAGATAATTTTGGCATGGTATAGTATTTGTTGAGGTATAAAATCCCTCTTTAAGGTTACGGTCAGCCGTGTTACTCAGATATGCTGTTGGACTTCTGCTGTTGTATCATTTCTTCCAGTATATATTTGGATTGTAACCAATCAGGCTACTATTAGGATTATTATGTCTTTGGACTGTGGAAAGAAATAAGAGCACCAAAAATCCATGAATACATTAGGAAAACAGGCTACTTGCAGGTGTGGGCCTAGGTGGGAATTGAGTACTCTAAAATTGAAAGGCAAGAATGTTAACCATTTGAGAAGCACACTGCCTATCAAGCATAACATGAACAATATAAAACGCACAAATAAATAAATACAGGAAGGCTAACTTGAGATTTCACTAATCACAGAGTGTAAAGGTTATTCCTTTACTCAAGCAGTTGCCAACACCAAATGGATCCATGTACCTTTTGGAATATATTTCTGCAAATAATCTCTGTAAAAGCACATAGTAACTGAACATAAAGTTGGTCACTAAACCAATAACATTAAGGATGATTGAAAGATAATTCTTGATAAAAATGTGCTTTTTGGATGTTTTTCCACGTTGCAAAATCTATTGATCGGTGCAAGATATGCTTTTGGAAAATAAGTAAATACACATGCAGTAACTGCAAATAAACAAAGCAAAGGAGGTGAGTACCATCATCTCTGCACAAAAAAAATTATATTAGTCAGATGTGTACAAGATAACAAATGTAAAACCATGCTTGGCCTTCCATTGCAGCATCTGTAACATTCAATGCATATTGTAGGTAAAATTCTCATCCCTGCAGCAAACACTATCTTTTCATCTTTAGATAGTGCTATGCCTCTAAATCTGTAATAAAGCTATTATAGCAAGGATCTACAAAAACACACAACAGTCAATTTCAAGGACAAAGCAAGCATCAGATCAGTAGCTTTATTCTAACCTTTTGTGCATTTTCAGTAAATGACAAGTCAATGTATACATTGTATGTAAAATGTGTTAATATAAAACAACTTAATCTTTATTTTTTCTAAAAGAGCTTCAAAAATAAAGAAATAAAATGTATAATGCACCCTGTAGCAGTAAAGTATCTATTTTCTGTGAATACTGTATTTACTCAGTGTAATGTTTATTTGATGCATACAATTCAATTCAATCATCAACCAGTGTTTGTAGCACCATATATTTACTGTACTTTATATTTGTTAGTTGAGTGTTTTGTACAAGCAGATTTAAAAGAAACAGATGCAAAATAATTAAATTACAATCGTTTTGTTACCCTAATAACTGACAACAGTTTTAACAGTAATTTTTCAATGATCAATCCAACCTAGTGCATTTTATTCAACATCAAATGTGCCACATTTTAACCACTTGACCTCTTGAAGGTTTTGCACCCTTCATTGCCAGGGCATTTTTTGCTATACAACACTCAAATAGAGTTTTCTTTTGCTGGTATTTGCTCACCATATATATATTCTACTTTCTGTTCTAAAACATATCCAATAAAAAAAATAAATAAATAAATAAAATTTTATACCAACTTACATGCATAAGTATAACTCTGAGAAATGCACATTGTGTTCTAGTTATAATGATAGCACCTAGTGGATTATCTGCTTAATATACTTGTAACCTCTACAAACACTGTTATTTGTATTTTGGTTTTCTTGAAGGAAAATCAATAAAAAATATATTTAAAAAAAAACAAAAAAAAAACTTTTTTTTTGTTTTATGTGTAGAATTTTTTTTTTTTTACATACAAAAAAGTATCAAAAAGTTACACATAAAAAAAGTGAGGTTCAATAATGCTCATAGCAAACTGTTACAGACAAAGTCTCGTGTATTTTTGGCTATAATGCCATTTCTAAAAGCTGTATCAACAAGATCAAAAAAATTGTTTGTTAAACCTACAAAGTAATTTAGAGGCTATGGGGTGATACCAGTTAGTATTTCTCAAGAATTTTTTTACACATAGATACATATTGCTCATTGTTCATGATAACAGGCAAGATTAACCACATTAATAAAAAAAACAAGTAAATGAGCTGCAACTACATCCAGGAATGTCTTCCTCAGATGGTACTGGAGGGATGGATGGGAGCCATGGACCGAACAGAAAACGCTCAGCGAGCACTGAGACCATCTGGTACCAAACACAGAAGGGAAAATGTAAATAAAGTATCCACACAAAGTGGAGTATATGTGTATATAAAAGTGCAAAGTACTTTACTATAAGCCATATACCCAATGTGTCTAAACACTAAGCAAGCTCAGAGGGGGCTTTTGATGCAATACAGAGGCGCATAGATGTCCCCTCAAATAGGCAGGGACATACAGGCAATATGCAGGTAAATCTATAAGTCAAATGTGTATAATGCACTTAATTAGCTGTATAGACCATAAGGGTACTAATAGGGGACAGTTGCCACTATGTAGTAGCCAGCATTCAACAAGGTATGTATGGTAAAAAAAAATCCTTACCAAAACAACAGATCATTTGCTGACAAAGCTTTTTCCCTCTGCCTTTCTGCCTGGAATGGTGGCTCAGGCTGCTATGGTTGCCCTGAGCATTTACTCTAATTTTTTTTTTAGAAGTATAAAAACATTTGTTGAACAAAATACAGTTCCAATGGTTGAGAGAACATGATTAACAATTTGAGGTACTAGAGAAGCTTACGACTGATAGTGTTGGGGTTCAACATTGAGACAAAAATTATATAGAATGTGTGAGAATCCTGAAGCTAGTAGAATACGGTCTCCGTCCTCTTTCCATATCCTGAAATCCCTAATGGGAGCTACCTGTGCTGGAGGGGAATCCTCACCCTGAGCCCCAATCCCGCCCTGGGGAAAGAGCACAGGAAGTGGTTTGTATAATAAATTGGACTAAGATTTAGGTCTGTTCAAAAAGATGGAAAGATTTGTGGGTATTACAGTTGAACATCATATAGCTTCTCCAGAAAACAGGTTAGTCGCAAGAGACTGGAGATAAGGGAAGGGGAGAGAAAAAAGTAGAGGGAAGGAATGAGGTAGAGGAAGAAGAGGAGGTTGTGTTAACCACTGAGCCCCATGAGGAGGTTAACCAGTGGGAATGCTGGGAGTAAGGGATATGCCTACATATAGGGCCCGTGGTTCCCATACAGTTTAACATTTTTGGGTTGTGTCCGTTAATATACTTGAACGTTTTTCTTGGGACATTATCCAATAAATTTTGCGTTTTGCGGCACCAAAAGAGGTATTTGGCTGTTTCCATGCCCTGGCAAAGATTAGCTTAGCTCCTAACAGGATAAAATAGATTAACTTACGATTGGGTTTGAAAATCTTTGGAATATAAGCGTTGAGTATGGCAACCATCGGGGACCTGAGAACCTGGCATCCTGTGACCTTGTAGATGAGGTTAAAAATTTTGGTCCAGAATGAGCGTATTCTTGAACACTCCCACCAGATATGGGCCATTGTGCCTAATAGTTGGCAGTCTCTAAAGCATAAGGGATCTGCTGAGGGATATATGGATGCTAATCTGGAGTGGGTGAGATACCATCTGGTCAGCACTTTCAGGCTGGCCTCTGTTAAGGAGGTGTCTAGAATGCCTTTGAAAGATTTGAAGCTTGCTGCCTGATGGGTTTCCAGGTCCCACTGGTGTTGAAAGTCAGACTCCCACTTTGTCATGTAGGAGGATTTAGAAGTAGGAAGGGTAAGCGACGCATAGACAACAGAGATGCCACCCCTCTGCTCAATGGTTTAGCCACACCATAGCTCATAGGCTATTAATTTGGGCGGGAGTGGTTTATCTATCCAAAGTTGGTAAAGGAAATTAGCAATTAGTCTGAATCTGAAACTTTCCGAGTCAGGGAGTTCAAGTTTACTGACACAGTGACTGAGGGTAACTGGACCCATGGATGTGAAACATTGTCCGATACAGTACAGTCCCTTGTCTAGCCACCACTTAAAGGCTTTGATATCTAATCCAGGAGGGAAATCTGGATTGTTAAATAGGTGTGCCAGTGGGTGGCTTGTTGACACTAGGGCTGGCTTGTGATGAAGAGCGAAAGAGTGGGATAGAGTGGGAGCTAGAATTGGGGGTCTGTTTTTCAGGGTGGCACCATAGAAGGATGTATAAAGTATAGTGTGGAACTGCTTGCCTTTCTATTTGTATCCAATCGGGTTTCTCAAATCAGAAGTAAACTATGGAAAGTTGCGCGAGTCTAGCGGCTAAAAAATATTTGTAAAAAATACGCCTTCCTCTATGCTAATATAGGACATTTTGAATGATTACGTAGCCTGCCCCCCCCCCCCCCAGGTAAATTGAAGAGTCTTGCTTTGGAAGGATTTTAGATCGAGTTTATTCTGCCTAACCAGGATAGTTCATTTTTGGACCAGGTCTTAAAAAGGTCAAATTCTAGTTTTCGGTATGTGGAGGGGTAATTGTTTGCATAAAGGGCTTCTGTCTTGGCCATCAAGGTGATTCCTAGGTATCTTATTGAAGATGCACTTCATTCAAACTATTTCTGTAGGAGGGAGACAACCTCAGGTTGTAAGGAGATATTCAGTGCTTGAGACTTGAAGTTGACTTGGAGGCCCAAGATCTTGGAGAAAACATCTAGCGTTTGTCATAAGTTAGGGAGGTCAGAAACAGGAGAATATCATTGGTGAAGAGTCCACATTTATGTGTTTGGGGGCCACATGATACCCCCTTAATGTTAGGGTTTTGGCTTATAGAGATAGCCAATGTTTCGATGGCTATCACAAAAATGAGCGGGGATAGAGGGCATCCTTGCCTGGTCCCTTTATTTGTATTGATTCATTTGGAGTAGTAACCCTGCAAATGAATTTGTGCTTTAGGTTGAGAGTAGAGGGCATGAATTAGACCCAAAAAGCATTGGCCAATGCCCCATCGCTCCAAGAGGGAGAAAATGTAGGGCCAGGAGACTGAGTCAAAAGCTTTCTGTAAGTAAAGCAAGAGTAGCATACCTTTTGTCTAGACCCCTCCCAGTTGGACTGAAGTATGGAAAATATACCAATAGCCCTTCTGATTTGACTGGGGCCTTGTCTGCCTGGAATGAAGCCCACTTGATCTTTGTGGATGTAGATACCAATAAAAGAGTCTAAACAGTTGGCTACAATTTTGGTCATAACTTTTAAATCATTATTTATGAGGGAAATTGGGTGGTAGTTGCTAACTTATTTTGGGTTTTTGTCCGGTTAAGGTATTACCGTGATGTATGCTGTGTTGAGTTGTGTACCTAGGGGGTCGCCCTGGGTTTTGGCATTGAAGAATTTTGTCATATGTGCAGTTAGGAAGCCCTCAAATGCCTTATAATAAGGAACTGACAGGCCATCTGGACCGGGAACCCTTTTGAGGTCCTTGATGACACCTAACAGCTCCTCATCTGTGAACGCTATTTTGAGAAGACCTCTGTGTTTAGAGGATATGGAGGGGGTGGGGAGGTCATCGAGGAACTTGGAGATATGGTTTTTATTGTTCAGTGGGGAGGAGCTATATAATTTGGCATAGAAGTCATGGAAGGCATCTAGAATTTTTTTTTTAGTGTTGACTGTGAGGGTTTGTCCGGGGATTCTTATTTTAGGCATATCGTGGAGCCATGCTCGGGGGAATAACTTAGCTGCCAGCATGGGGCCTATCTTGTCCTTCTGCATGTAAAATGTATTTCTGCTCCAACAGATGTTTTTCTCCGCTTTTGTTGTGAGGGCTAGATTCTGTTCCAGCCTGGCTTTATCCAACTGAGCCATTGTGTTGGTAGACTGGTTTTTCTTGTGTTGTGCCTGAAGCACTTTGTAGGCTTTTTCTAATTTCTCAAGGTCAATCAGGTTTTCCCTTTTGATTTGGGTCACTACCTGGATTATTTTGCCTCTGATGAAGGCCTTGTGGGCAGCCCACAAGACCTCTGCAGAGATTTCATCGAGGTTGTTGAGACTAAAATATTCCTGTAGAGATTTGTTTATCTATGAAACTCTGATTGGGTCAGAAAGAATGGATTTGTTAAGTCTCCAGTGCTATTGGCATGTGGTGGGTGAGTGTTGGTGAATAGTCAAGATGATCAAGGAGTGGTAAGACAATACTGTGTCAATGATTCAGGAATTTAGAACATAGGGGATAATGTTTGTGGGGACTAGGATATGATCTATTCTGGCGTATGAGTTGTGCGGCCTAGAGTAAAGGGTGAAATCTCGTTTGGAGGGGTTTAATTCTCTCCAGACATCAACTAGGCCCTGGGAGTGGATCAGTTTAGCTATTTTTGTGACTCTCCTTGGACGGGCGGATGAGTTGTGCCCTGGGAGACTTAGATTTGCCTAATCCCTGGTCGTGGGCTACATTGGAGTCACCTCCAAAAATTACCCTACCTTGCAATATGGGGTTGAGAATGTCTAGTAGATGATTGAAAAATGTTGCCTGCCTCTGTTGGGAGAGTAATATGAAACTAAAGAATATCGGTGTCCTTCAATTGTACCTTTAACAAGCAAGAACCTGCCCTCTGGATCTTTGGTGTCCGAGAGCCAAATGCATTTGCATGATTTAGAAACGATGATGACCACCCTTTTGGTCTTGTTCTTCGTGTTAGCTAAATAGAAGTTAGGGAAGTTGGAATGTAGATATTCGGGACTGTACAGTATTGGACAATTAGTTTCCTGGATCACGACAATATCCAATTTTATGGATTTGTAACTATCACACTTGGCCCTGAATGTTATGTGTAGCTACTTTGAGGGAGCAGGATTAGCCATTGAGCTTATGGTGAATGGTGCTGTTGTGTCTGCTGTCACTTACCCTGAGAAGTCTTCTCCAGAAAGGTCACTGGTGGGGGTTTTTGTTTAGGGACATCTGGGGTCCAGCATTCATTGTGGGTGGGGTGATGTGATTGACTAAAAGAGAAATATAAATCAGGTGGTGCATTAGAAGAAAGGAAAGAGTGAGAAGTAAGGTGGAATCGATGAAGAACAGGTATTAGGATCCAGGGAGGAGAAGACCCCTGAGTTCTACCATGCAATCAAAACAATTAACGTGTCTGTCCAAAAGGCACAGACAGCCTATTCCCCAGAGGCCGAAGGGGGTCTGAGGGGTAGGAGAAGGCACATGGGAACCACCCCTGGCTAGGGCGCCCTTTGGTAAGGTAATAAATTTGCTTAATTGCAAACAAAAGTAACAATAATATGGGGTCACTGACTGGACCCAGGACTGGATCTGGGCAGGACTTTCCCTTCTCCCCTAGGGGGGAGAAGTGGGAGGTGGCCCTGGTGAACCTGAAATCAGAATGTTCAAGTACATAATATGAAACTCTGAGTTGGGGGGTAGAACATTAGGAGTATGGTATCTTGCTTCTTACAGGTGTTGGGGTGTCATATTTTTCCTATGGAGTTCCACCCTTTAGAGATGAGTGGGTTGGAACAACGCATAGGCAGTCCAGGATGTTACTGTTGAAGAAGAAGAGTTACTTCAGATATGGGCCTGAGGTCGGAAAGTGATCATTATTACCAAGTAATCTTGGATTGATCGGAGAGGCCCTGGGTTTATGGGATGGTGTGAAAATTAATAACTCTGATTAAAAAAGTTTTAACAGATAGACAAACTTAGGGAGAACAAAGGAGATGTCACTCCTAACAGGGGGTTCGTCCGAACCAATAATGACGGTAGCCTAAATCTAGGCCAAGGGTATAGGAAATCTGTAGATAAAGTGAGCAGGGCAGATCAGGTGGGTCTATTGTCCTTAGATCTCTTTGGCTTTGCTTTGATCCAGAGAGGGGTCATGGGGCTTAAAGGTGGTGGTCATTTGGTTGAACCCTAGGTGTTGGTAGACGTGTCCATATCCACTTCCTGGGAGATTAGTTTTAGGTGGAGAAGAAGTTTTTCACCTTCTGGAAAGCTGTAGAAGACGTGGCTCCTTCCATTGAAGGAGAACTTCAAAAGGCAATGCCCATTTATATCTGGTGTCCTTCTGGGCCAGAGCTGATAATAGAGGTTTCAGGGCTCTTCTGCACTGTATTGTGTAGGGAGAAAGATCTGAACTCAACAACCCTGGCATGTCAGCTGAGTAATGAATCAAAACTGCTTCATGACCTCCTCCTCGACAGCATAAAAGTGGGGGTTAGTGATAATGTTTCTGGGTGCACCATCCTTCCTAGGAGGTCCCAGGGCTCTATGAGCATTGTTCAGTTCCAACCGGTGTTGCGGAACATTTGGGATGAGTTTTTTATTAGATATTGTACTGCTGCGGGCGCATATGTGACTGTCTCCGGGAGTCCCCTGATCCTGAAGTTATATCTTCTGGATGTGTTTTCTAAATGATCAATTCTTGATAGGACAGTGTCTAGTTGTTCTTGCAGAGTCTGAATAACATCAGAGTTCTGGTTAGAGACTGCGGCCGTCAAATCCAGTTGGTTTTCAAGTGCTTCCATCCTGACCCCTAAGTTCTGGAAGTCAGATTTCATGTCTGAAGTGATTATAGCTGCAGTGTTAGCCAGTCCTCTCTCCAGAAGATCTGACAGTTTGTGATACAGATCAGCTGCAAAGAAAGCAGAGTCCTGAACTAGGAAGTCTGGCGAGGGAGATTCAGTGAAGCCAGCAGCAATGGGCTCCATAAGGAATAATGTGTGTTCGCCCAGGGTGCGGCCTACTAGGGACTCTATGGAAGCTGGGGAGGGCATCAGAGTCTGCTGGCCACTCACATGGATCACAGGGGTGTAGTTAAAGTTTGCTGGGGTGATCGCTTGCCTTTGATTATGGGCACCGTCATTGCAGGACACATCTGTGTTGTTGTGGCGCCATCTTGGTACACCCAGCCTGAATGGAGGTGGTGAATTGCAGCCCTAGATCCCACTTAGCTGTTGGTCCGGTCATATAGGTGTGCTCTCTAGAGGATCAGGGGTGTGGACTGATCGATGGCTGTTGTCCTGGGTGACTTGTTTGCGCTCTGCAGGCACCATTAGTCCAGGGTGGTGCAGAGCTCTTGGCTTATGCAGCCATCTTGGAACTCCCGCACATGCACACTCCAGTTGCCCTGAGCATTTAAATAGGGCAGTTTGGACATGTTAATCTCTGTGTGTAGGGGAGCTTCATGTGCGCACAGCGTTCCTCGTGGTAGTCAGAGCCATTGCTAGGCCCCCCGAGTCCCAGCACACAGTGTCACCCCGTCCGCCTCCAGAGGGCAGCATAACATGTGGGATGACATCATGTGCCAAGGGCTTTATTGGCCTCCTAGTCAGGGGACACAACCAGTACCCTTGGATCCACTGCAAGCCAGCAGAAAAAAGGCCGCCATCACTACCAAAACATGAAAAAACTGGGAGCAAAGCAACCCATGTGTGCCGGGTGCCACCAAGTGCACACCTGCTTGGCAGTGCCCACCTCTCAGAAAAAAATAAATTATGAACAGGATGCATGGATTGGGGATAGAAATGTATTGCATGGAAATAAAATGAACTTAGTAAAAATTGAAATTACTAATGAAAAATGATTGTTAAAATAAATCAAAAATGAAAAAAATAAAATAAATCAGAATGAAAATAAGAAATAATAAAAATAATTCATTTATTTATAAATAAATGATTGAGGCCTGGGAATGTGGTGGCTTTGAGCTGGTGGATCCACCTCTGTAGGAGGAGCTTGTTCCAGTGTCCTTCCCAGGAGCTAGGATGGATCTGATCCAAGGCCAAAAATGTAACTCTGGCAATGGTGCCACCATGTATAACAGTTACATGCCTGCTCAGTGGCAGTTCCAGATTACAAGTATGCATACTATGAATGTGCTTGTAAATCCTTCTCCAAAATTCAAGCTTGGTTTTGCACACATAGAATGAGCTGTGATCGCATAACATAAGGTATACCACTCCACAGGTCTTACAGTTGACATAGTCCCCAGAATATGCTGTGCCTTAAAAGTTTGTGCATAAGGTAATCTAATGGAAGAGTCATTGTGTATGTACCTTCAATATCTACATGTCCCACATATAAAGGTACCTTTGTATTTACAAGGCTCTTTCCTATTTGTTCCTTTAAATTCGCTTTGTATAAAACTACCCTCTATGGAGGTAGCTCTCCTAAACGTTATCAAAAGAGCTGGGGGTGCAAACTTGCCAATGTTAGAGTCCATAAAAAACAGGCACCAATATTTTTTCACAATATTTCTGATTTTAGAGTGTTCATTGTAAATTTTTTTGATGATTCTTGTAGTGTTCCTATCATTTGTTTCTATTTTTGTGTTTTATTGTGTTTGTACCATATAGGAGCTAATTTCTTGTTTTCTTTACTGCCGTTTTGTGGGCCTTCTTTAGCCATGTTTTAGTGTACCCTCTTTCCAAGGGACAATCTCTCAATATGTTGACTTCTTGTTGAAAAGACATCTCATTAGAGCAGTTCCTTCTAGTCCTCAAATATTGACTTATATGGAATTTACATTAACAGTGGTTTGGGATAAAAACTTGAAGCATGCAAGATTGTATTGCCGGCCATCAGTTTTTAATAAAGGTGACTTGTGAGCATGTCACCATCGCCACGTTTGACAGTTACATCCAAAAAAGTCACCTCCTCAGGGCCATTGCGAAATTAAGGTTGAAGTCCTTTTAATTGACTCTTTCAAGGCAGTCTTTTAATAGATCTACAGGGCTGTCTCATATCATGAACACATCATTAATGTATCTGTGATATAAAATGATCTGGTCCGTGTACATCAATAACTATTCATCGGTCATGACCATATGTTCCCACTCTTCTAGGTACAGATTAGCATATGATGTGGCACAGCATGTCCCCATTGTCACTCCCTGCACCTGGAGGTAGTGGGAACCATCAAAGGTAAAAATATTGTGGTTGAGTACAAATTCCAATGACTGCATAATGAAGTCATTAAAGGCCCATTCCTCCTGACTAGAGTTGAGCGAACCCGGACTGTAAAGTTTGGGTCCGTACCGAACTTTGGGGTGTCCTGGACCCGGACCCGGACTTTTCAAAAAAAGTCCGGGTTCGGGTCCGGGGTTCTGGTAATTTTAATGAAAAATCTTAAAAATGCTGTAAAAATACCCGGAAATTACTGAAGTAATACGTCAGTAACCTTAAACATGAGTTGGTGTTATAAAAATGGAAACTACCAAGGGTGATGGAGGTCCACGTCCCTCACTGTTACCCCTGTACGACACGGTGTAGTATACGATTAGACATGGATCTTCTCACCCTTGTATACCAGTACTGGCTACTTATCAATAACTACATGTGCCTGGTCTAGTAAAATATAGTGTCTATGTAATTACTACACAAGTACTATACTCTGTCGGGACATCTAGATAATTTTCTGACGGAACTTTCTCAGTTAATTT
>BLSH010504815.1:203585-231582 GCA_018402905.1 Glandirana rugosa
AACCAGGGAGGAACAAAGCTATTTCCCCCACTGGGCCTACCTGCAAATACGCCATTTCCTGAGGGATCTTTCAGACAAAGTCTCCCTGTCGAGACCGCTCACTCCATTTGAAACACTATACATGCAAAACTCCCCACAGCGACATATGATATCAACACTACACTCAATGCTATTTGCCAACACACCCGCCAACCTAGGGAAAGCCTGTAAGACTTGGGAGAGGGATTTACAGATAGACATTTCAGAAACCCAATGGGAACGCATCTATGCCTTGGCCCACAGGGGGTCACTAAATGTGACGGTCCAGGAAAATAATTACAAAACACTAACCAGGTGGTATCGTACACCTGCTCTATTACATAAATTCAACCCCTCCATCCCAGATACATGCTGGAGATGTCTAGAGGAAGAGGGAACGCTGAAACATATATGGTGGTCATGCCCCAAAATCCGCCCCTTCTGGGCCAAGGTTAGAGAGATCACGGAACAGGTCACTACCGTACGAGTGGAACTCTCTCCAGCCCATTTATTATTACACCACGTCCCGGTACCCATGCGCTCGTACTGCAGATCTCTTACTATGCACATGGTCAACTCTGCAAAATTATGCATACCAAGACACTGGAAATCTCAACACGCACCGACAGTCCCAGAATGGCTTCACCGTATTCATAAAACAGCCAAGATGGAGGAATTAATCCAGATAGCTAAAGATACACCAGCTAAATACACCCACACCTGGGCATGCTGGACGCATTTTGTAACCACAGATAGGTATAAAGAACTTATATCACCCAGAGCTCTAAAGGTTCCACCCTGAATCTACTATTACTCAGCAATTCGGACACAGACATGTCCCTCTGCCTTCCTTTATTCTACCGAGTCCGTGGAGGGAGAGACCCCCGACCCCAAACAGGGGAAGAAGTCGGGGACTCACCCACCTATGCCTAAAAGAGGAGACCCACGATGACATAGAGGTCATAACATGAATCTAGTGACCCTCTAGTTAAGACTCATGACCTCCCCTGGGCTGTCGTGGAGACGGGAAGGACGGATAACGCCTACCCCTATGCCCAGGCTCTACCCTTTCCCGCTCCCCTTTCCCTTCCCCCCCCCCCTTCTAACCTGACTACACCCCATTATTTCCTCCATACCCCCACCTCCCCGCCCTACCCTTGTCAGTTTAATGAGTTGCACCTACCCACCCACAATTCGGGCCACCGGACGCGAGACCAACATAAAGTTCTCTCCCCACGTGGATGGGAAAGAGACCACGTGCTCACTTTAACCCTGCGCTAACTTATCTTAACCAGACACCAAGACATAGAAGAAACTTTACCACTCCTAATATGCACGAATTACAGTTTGGCCTACGCCTTCAGCTGATATCCTACGGGTGTGAGCCCAGGTGACCACGAGTCATCCAGATATAGAGGTATCTACTTATATGATGCCCTTTTATTCAACCTGAGGATTCACCACTCTGCTTCTTTTCTTTCTTTTATTATATAGAATCACACTCAGGCCGTACACACCAATGGTGTCACTATAATACTCTGTTGTGTTATTATACGTTTATAATGTCTCTACCTGCCCGATACATGATCCTAGACAACGGTGCAATTTAATTTTGTTTTTCTGTATCATTTATGTTATTATATATCTCTAATAAAGCTTTTATTGGAAAAAAAAAAATATATATATATAGCTTGGTATATATACATATATATATTTACACACAGCGTATTGAGCGTGCTCTATATATATCGGTACCTAAGGTTTATAGTCCACTTGGCATGGTGTATAAAATATATACAGCCTGATACATATATACACACAGCGTATTGAGCATGCCCTATATATCTGTACCTAAGGTATATTGTCCACTTGATGTTGTTTATAACAATATATACAGCCTGGTATATATATATATATATATATATATATATATATATATATATATATATATATACACACACACAGCGTATTGAGCGTGCTCTATATATCTGTACCTAAGGTATATAGTCCACTGGACGTGGTGTATAAAAATATATAGAGCCTGGTATCTATATATATATATATACACACAGCGTATTGAGCGTGCTCTATATATCTGTATCTAAGGGATATAGTCCACTTGACGTGGTGTATAAAAATATATACAGCCTGGTGTATATATATATATATATATATATATACACATAGCGTATTGCGCATGCTCTATATATCTGTACCTAAGGTATATAGTCCACTTGACGTGGTGTATTAAAATATATACAGCCTGGTATATATATATATATATATATATATATATATATATATATATATTTACACACAGCCTATTGAGCGTGCTCTATATATCTGTACCTAAGGTTTATAGTCCACTTGATGTGGTGTATAAAAATATATACAGCCTAATACATATATATATATATATATATATACACACAGCGTATTATGCGTGCCCTATATATCTGTACCTAAGGTATATAGTCCGCTTGATGTGGTGCATTAAAATATATAAAGCCAGGTGGGGGTGTGGCTTGCGCACACATGGTGATGACCACTTAAGCCAAGAGCTCGACAAAGGATCGGACCCTGAGCGACGATACAGCGGGCACAGCACGACTCTTAGCCGCCAACAATCGGGCACGGAGACCCTGCCAACTTGGGCTACCATGCAGCGGAAGAGAAAAGAGACCGTCACCCCCAGAAGATGACAGACTTTTTCTTCATACCAGCACCGGACCAGGGGGGAGGACAAGATGGCGCTGGTGAGAAGGCCGCACTCAGAACCTTGTCATATACAGATCTTCCCGATGTAGAAGGAGAGGTCTCTCATAAGGATTTCTGCTCCACATCTCCACAGCATTCCCCACCCGCGAGTCCTACATCGCACAGCCCGGCAAAAGCCAGGATGAGGATGGACTCACCTCATCACAAAGCCACCCCAGTGAGTACAGATCCCCTGGCTGGGGGCCCAGACACCACATTATCACCGATTGCAGCCTTTCCCACTGCTGGGCAGCCTGTACTCGACACCACTATGAAAGACATGTTAATTTCATTGCAATCGTCTTTAATGTCCAGCCTATCCTCCCTGATTCATAAAGTCACCACTGACATGCAACACATGGGGGAGAGGGTGCAATACATTGAGACTAAAATGGGCAAATGCACACACACTGTTAATGATCTGGTGGATGCATATGAGGATCAAAAGGAGGAAAACTGGTGGGTTAGATCCAAATTAGCAAATTTGGAAGATCGCAGTCGCGGCAACAATTTAAAACTGAGGGGAGTTCCGGAATCTGTTACGACGCAGGATCTTCACAAATATGCTACAGATTTATTCTCTACCTTACTGCCAGAGATGCCTTCTTTGGAGCTTATTATAGATAGAATCCATAGGATCCCAAAGCCAACCCATCTAGCGGACGCAGTCCCAAGAGATGTCTTATCCACTCTTACTCCACCAAGGAGCAAATCATGGCAAAATCCAGGGCACTTAAAAATCTTCCTCCTCCTTATGATGGTATACAGATATTCCCTGACCTTTCCCAACACACTTTACAGATGCGAAGGCAGCTGAAAACGATAGCAAAGGCACTCTCTAACCATAAATTGCTATATAAATGGGGCTACCCTGCCACGCTAATGGTGACCAGGAATGGCGCCCACCACTCTATCTCCTCTATGGAGCATGGCCTGAAACTGCTACACTCTTGGGGGATCATTCCAGAGATCACTGACTGTAGCAACAGCCCTCTCCTCAGGGACCGGCCGCAGCAAAAGGAGAAATCCCACATTGGTTCACGCCACTGACTCTCCTAAGAAAGCCCGCTTCAGAACGCATATTTGTATCCGTATCCGGTCTGACAAGTAGCTCATGCAAACTCTCTAGCTGGACCCCTAACATAGCAGCAACATAGTGTTATAGAGCTGCGTTTGAGTTCAATACCCTCGGATTTCTCGTTTATTTACTGCTTGTTCTTTTGTTTTGTCTTGTTTCTTATCTCTATTTGCTCCTCTTTTTCGGAGCACCCTCTCCTGCAACATCCAGCACAAGTATACCTGAAGAGTCAGTTGGTGGACCATCCGCATAGCCGCATAGGACCTTTCGTCTACCTATCCCCGCTGAGGTTCGGATAGCCAGAACAGGGACAGACCTCCACCCAACTGTGAGTAACACCATCCACAGTTTTCCCATAACCTGCCACTATGCCTATCAACATACTATCTATGAATGTCACCGGCCTAAACCACCCCGTTAAACGCATTTCACTTTGGAAATTAGTGATCGCAAATAACTGCAATGTACTCTGTGTTCAAGAGACTCATTTCATGAAAAACAACCATCCACTTTGCAACCATCACCAATTTCCCCACATGTACGAGGCCTCCTATCTCAAAAAACAAAGAGGCTTCCTCATAGCAATAAGAGATACAATTCACTTCCAACTGCACCACTCTGTAAGCGACCCGGAAGGGCGCTTTCTAATATTGATTTGTTCTTTAAATTCCATTCCTATGACTCTGGTGTCATTATATGCCCCCAACCAGGAGCAAATAAGATTCCTGACCAAACTTCTTAAAAATACTGAAAGCCTGAAACAAGGCAATATCTTATTATGTGGAGACTTCAACCTGATCTCTAACAGCCACATGGACACCTCGGGAAAAGCCAGTAGACAAGCCTCTCCCTTGGGCCACCTTCTCAATGACAATGACTTATATGATATTTGGCGGTGCTGTCATGCAAGCAAACGTGATTACACTTTTCTGTCGCCTAGACACCATACCTATTCTAGGATTCATCTGTTTGTCTCAGACAAGTGGTTACTACAAAATGTGATTGCAGTGGACATTCTACCCACCACCTGGTCGGACCATGCCCCAGTCTCAATGACATTGGCAGACAACAATGTCAGCTTGAAGCCGCACCTCTGGCGTGCTAGTAATTACATCATTCATCACGACAAATACAACGAAGTATTGAGGAAGTAGCTATTAGAATACTTCCAAAGCAACGTGGGGTCGACGACCGACCTGGTGGTGGTGTGGAATGCACACAAAGCGGTAATGAGAGGGGTGTTAATCCAATTAGGGTCCAGAGAAAAAAAGAGGAAAACAAACCGCATTGACTCTTTAACCAAAGAATTGTGTGACCTTGAAGCCAAAAATAAGTCACTCCCATCGGAGCAGATTTCGAATAAAATATTTTCCCTGTGTCTTGAACTCCGTGCCTTACTTCTGGAGGGATACCACAAGACACAGAGAAAATTCAAGGCTACATTGTATACTACTGGAAATAAAGCTAGAAAGGCATTGGCCTCATAAATAAAGGGTAAGAGGTCTAAATAAAAAATTACACAACTCCACCATCACCTTACGAATGAGAAATTATTAAAAACCCCAAGAGATAGCGGACGCCTTTAGCCAATTTTGCAATGATTTGTACAACTTGAACACAGACACAAAGACGCATCAACCTTCCTCCACTGATATTAATGAATTTTTAAACCAAATAAAACTACCATCCCTTGACAGCCACCAATTGGAAACACTGAACAAGCCCTTTACCCTTCCCGAAATATCAGACCTGATTCTTAAGCTCCCTAACTCGAAGTCACCAGGTCCTGACGGTTTCACGGGGGAGTATTACAAATGATTTAGTGACATTTTGGCTCCCCATCTTTGCAACACACTAAATGCTGCAGCTTCCCGTGCACTACTCCCACCAGAGATGCTTGAAGCAATCATAGTAACTCTTCCAAAACAGGGGAAAGAACCCACCTCAGCCAAAAACTTCCACCCAATTTCACTCCTTAATATAGACTCTAAAATATATGCAAACTTAATAGCTAATAGGATAGCTAAATTCCTCCCTGACCTTATCCACTTAGACCAATCGGGATTTACTAAAGGCCGCCAGACATCCGATGCCACTAGGAGACTAATAGACTTAATCTACCATGCCGAGTCCACCAGAACGTCTTTTCTGCTCCTATCTTTGGATGCAGAGAAGGCGTATGACAGGGTGAATTGGACATACCTATCCTTGGTCTTGGAAAATTTGGCTTCAAGGGACACATTCTGAATGCCATTATGGCACTTTACTCATCCCCCTCAGCGAAAGTTTATACTCAGGACGCCATCTCTATACCCTTCCAGATTTCGAACGGGACCAGGCAGGGTTGTCCCCTCTCTCCCCTAATATTTAACCTAGTAATGAAACCATTGGCAGAACACATCAGATCCAACCCAAAAATCTCAGGGATAACATTAGCAGCCAGAGAACATAAGATCAGTCTCTTTGCTGACGATGTGATCCTTATCCTGAGCAACCCCAACTCGTCCTTTTCAGAAGTTCAAAAAACCCTAAATAGGTTCAGTGAGATCTCATTCTATAAGGTAAATGAAACCAAATCTTCCATTTTGGCCCTAAACATAGACGCCACTGCACGTTTATACCTTCAACAACGATTCCCTTATACCTGGACTGATGACGAAATCCCATATCTAAGAATTAATTTAACTAACTTCACCAAATCACTATTTAAAGCAAATTACGTCCCTCTAAAGCAACACCTACAACAGTACCTCAGCACTCTGTCAAGATACGAACTTTCTTGGGTGGGCAGGTTAGCTGCCTTTAAAATGATATACCTCCCCCAGATATTGTACCTTTTTAGAATGCTCCAAATACCTATACCACTGAGCTACTTTAGGTCCCTGCAGTCCTTGCTCTCAAAATACATATGGCTGGGCAAAAAACCTAGGAGATCCCATAACATTTTGATAAAAAATAAACTAGCTGGAGGGGCTGGGCTGGTAGACATCAGGGATAACTTTTTAGCTTCAGTGCTTACCAACCTGAAAGACTGGTTCCTCCCATCCCCCAAAACTGCTTGGGGACAAATAGAGGCTTCCTATCTGAATGACAAATCCCTACTAACTTGGATCCTTAGTATCCCTCTAGGGGCTAAACTCCCAACCTCATTACCTCTGACTATGTTAGCTACGGCATCTGCGTGGAAAACCCTGTTCACTCTTTCACGAGATGACACAAAAGGAACACCCATCAATACACTAATCCAATCTCTCCAGTATATCATTCCCTCTATCTCTCTAGTCCAATGGGCGAACAAGGGTATCTCTAACATTGAAGACTTATATGATGGCAATAGCCTTAAACCCTTTGAGGCAATTCAGGAAAGCTATGCCCTACCTAACTCAGTGTACTATAGTTACCTCAGAATCAAACACGGTCTCAGCTATTGTCATAGGTCCTTGTACAAATTGCCACATCATCTCTGGTCTTACCTTAACTCAGGGGAATGTAGGCCGAAGGGAATCACTCTTTTCTATAACGCACTACAACTGAAAAATACTCTACATAAAGGCAGCAACGTATTGGCATGGGAAAATGACCCAGCAATGGCAATTGGCACTGAAAAACTCCTTTACAGCCACTCGCTGCTCCACTCTGTGGGAGTTAACAATTAAAATGACACAGCGATGGTATTTCACCCCCGAAAAACTCTCCAAATTCAATCCAGAGCATGACTTCCATTGCTGCAGACAATGTGGGCACAAGGGGGATCTCCTCCATATGGTGTGGGGGTGCCCGCACCTCCGGACCTATTGGGGCGAAGTCTTCTCGCTAATCTCCCAAGTCTTGCACCTCAATATCCTACCAACACCTCAACTAGCACTTTTGAATCTAGGAATTGAAAATTACCCCTCACACCTGCGCCCCCTGCTAACAAACATACTCCTAGCAGCTAAACTAAATATCACACGCAAGTAGAAATCGCTTTTACCTCCCACGATTAAAGAGGTTATAGAGACCACAAACCTACATGGGGTATATGAGGCACTAATGGCAGTAAAGCTAAATAATACGGGTACCATAAATTCAAAATGGGAACTGTGGACACAATGGTGCAAAGCCCACCTTGGAGTAGATTAGTAGTAATCATAACATTGGAATCAGCCCGGGGCTCCTCAGGGGCACCCTGAAGACCCCACACTGTCACTTAAGTTCCTAGATGGGGTGGCGGGGTGGTCTGGAGGCGAAGGGGAGGCCCTCAGGGGGACCTAAGACTGGAAACTAGCAAAGACCTATTCCTGGGGTCACTTTAGGGGTCCTCAGGGACAGCGTGCTAATCTGGTTCATCGAAACATACCACTTTTCAAACCCAATTGCACCCTACTCCAGGGTGGGCCTAGAGTCGGCAAGAGTGTTACGATTTAGTTAACATGAACTGCTATGATTATTCTTTAATGTGATTACTGGATTGTTGTAGACTGTGATCATTTCAAATTCCTGTAACCTTGGAAAATTTCAATAAACATCAATTTGAAAAAAAAAATATATATATATATATACAGCCTGATAAAAAATATATATATAATTTTATATATATATGTATATATATATATATATATATATATATATATATATATATATATATATATATACACATATACACACACAGCGTATTGAGCGTGCTCTATATATCTGTACCTAATGTATATAGTCCACTTGGCGTGGTGTATTAAAATATATACAGCCTGGTATAAAAAAAAATATATATATATATACATCGTATTGAGCGTGCTCTATATATCTGTACCTAAGGTATATAGTCCACATGACATGGTTTATAAAAATATATACAGCCTGGTATATATATATATATATATATATGCACACAGCGTACTGAGCGTGCTCTATATATCTGTACCTAAGGTATATAGTCCACTTGACGTGGTGTATAAAAATATTTACAGCCTGGTATATATATATATATATATATATATATATATATATATATACACACACAGCGTATTGAGCATGCTCTATATATCTTTATCTAGGGGATATAGTCCACTTGACGTGGTGTATAAAAATATATACAGCCTGATAAATATATATATAAATAAAACGGAAAATTGTTACCAATACTTACCGTAATTTTCCTTTCCTGGCTCTGCCTCATGCCAATCACCTTGGGTCAACTCCGCCCCCTTGACCCCATATAGGACATCCCTGAATAGATCAATAAAAGGCCACCAGTACCTGGTGCAGGTGTTCTGTAGATAGCCCGCAACGGACTAGGGAGGGTATGTGCTGGCATGAGGCAGAGCCAGGAAAGGAAAATTACGGTAAGTATTGGTAACAATTTTCCGTTTTCCTGGCTCAGCCTCATGCCAATCACCTTGGGACTTAAGTAGCCAGATACAGGGAGGGAGTAAAACAAACCCACCAACACCAGGTGCTGCTAAGAGTGAATTTATTATTTGGACAAAGTAGAAGCCAAAACAGAAGCTCCCATGATGCCAGTTGGGAGGAAGATACATCTAGCTTGTAATGCCTCATAAAAGGTGTTAGGAAAAATTCCTGCTGGCCCTCTCACAGGCCACATCCACTGTGACTCTGGACAAAGCTGCCCCGAAGCAAGGAAACTCGAGTAGTGTATCTGAATCTCTAGCGGGGATAAAAGATTTCCTGCGAGTAAGCTGATTGAATAAACCTTTTCAGACACGTTAAGATGATCCAGGGAAGAGCTGGCATGCACAACTTGGGACCCTTCGGAAATATAAAGAGAACGCTAGGCTTTTGGAATGATCCTGTTCTCCCCAAACACGTTTGTATAGTTTGGACACAACTTATGTAAATATGATACTTTGGCTGTGATGAGGGTTTTAAAACCTGGAAGGACCAATTGTCAATTAAAGTGGAACTCCGAGGAAATTTCAGGTAAGAATTTCAGAGAAGGCTGTATCAGCACTCTATCCAGAAAAAGGGTGCAGTACGGTTCCTTGTAGCAGAATGCAGCAATGTTAGAGACTGGCTGAGACTAATGCATGTTAAAAACACAGTTTTCAAGTGAGGTAACATAATGGACTGATCAAATCTGGAGTAAGCAGAGACTTCAGCAACCCCCTCAGAATTATCGGCAAATCGCATATTGGAAATATCGGATGTATTGGCCGTATTTCAATTGCCACCTTCTTAAATCTGACTGCAGTGGTTTCCTGGACTAGGAAGTGTCAGTCAATGCCGACAGTGTCGAAACTTGCACTTTAATAGTATTGCAGTTCAGGTCTGATCTCGGTCCTGACTGAAGAAATCCCAGGACATTCGTCCCTGTGGAAAACTGAAAGGAAAATCCTTATTGGACACGCTAAAATCCAAACCTCTGCCATGTTTGGTGGTAAATAGACCCGGAGGGAAGGGAGGTTTGATCTAACCGACTCGAAGGATTAAGGCCCTTCATTTTGCTTAAATATGCCCCTCTGCCCATGTGCATTGGCTAATATGCAATGGCATATTATGCTGAGTACAATGGAGGTTTTCAGAAGGATATACCATCTGTGGGATTTATATCCATAACTGCAATCTTGGAAGGTATCTAAGTAGTCCACTACCCTACTGCATTGAGTGACTATCACCGAGATTTCCTCCTCCACCATCTTCAACAATAACATGAGAATCAGGGCTTTTTGAGGGAAGACGTACACCAGACAGAAGCACCACCTCCTGGAGGGCTAGAGCTTGTGGATAAAGAAAGTGAAAGAAAATTGTGGAGACTGACAATTATCTGGAGATGCTATGAGAACCACTTTGGGAGTCTCCCATCATGCAAGGTCTGACATATACTTCGGGTTCACTTTTTTTTTATTTTGAATGATGGGGAGGCATGCTTTCAGGACTTCCCTGGCTGCACTCAATTCTAGCGGTTTGAAAGAACCTGGGAGCTGATAGTCCCAAGCTCCTTAAATTCGCAGGCAATCATCCCCAACCCCGAAGGCTCGCAACTGATGTGATGATGAACCAGCTCACTGGGATGATGAGCCTGTCTCGGGAATTTTAACTCCTTGGCTCCACCACCACAGGTGGTCTTGAATAAGGACCAGAGTACGGACCTTCTGATGTAGAGATCCCCGATGCCCTTGGCTCAAAAAACAACCCTGGAATCTCCTCGCGTGCCATTGCGCTCATGGCACCGCTGGAATAATAGCTGTCAGTCCTCCCAGAAAACGTATACCTCTCTGGACCATAACCAAGGGTGTAACCATCCTCTCCAAGGCCTCTGAGGAAATCTTGCCTTACTTCTTCTACTGGAGGGAACACTTTGCATCGAAGAGTGCTGAACGACCTCCCTAGATAAACTAGGTTCTGTCCCGAAACAAGTTTGCTCTCTTTCTGTATTTATCATCCACCTCTGCTAGAGTGGTCACTGGCTAGGACTTGGTCCCTGTGCTGCACCAGAAGGTCCTTGGAGAACCCGTATCAGCACTCTATGCTCAGACATCCTCTAGGTAACGAAACTCATATGCCCTTCTGTTGGAGATAAGCGTCTATTGTGACCATACCCCTCGAAAGAGATTCTTGGGCCTGAACTGAGGCCGAACTCTGTTTGTCTCTCCATAGGGGTGACCCAGCTCAGGGCAGAGGTCATCCTTCCCACATATCTGAGAGAATGGAAAGGTTCAAGCTGGCAGATGACTGGTTCATCCGTCAGTAAGACTTAAAATAGGTCAAATGGCCATACTAGAATCCTTTCCTCTCAGATATTCCAAGCCATCAGATGACACAGGTAGCTTCAGGTCTACCTACTCCATAGGTGTTCCATGCGCATCCCATCATGGTAACATCAGCTTTATGGGCCATTGACAATCCAGAGAGGCTAGCTCTTGAATTTCTGGCTGGGAGCCCAGGAAGAAACTGGATATCCTGCACATGACGCAAGAAGTCTGCCAGAGCTCCATATCAGGATGCTTTCTGGTCTTTTAGGATAGTGTCAATGCTTCTACCTATCACTTTTTTGATGCAATTCATGGCTTTCCCAGCCTTGGGCACCTTACTGTATGCATAAGAAACATGGCAAGAACGAACTGCACTGAAACACATGGTGCTGCGGCACCATGTGATCATGCGCATACCTGTGGATGCCTGGAGGTGATATTCATCAATGAATGGCACAGCCAAGCGGCTGCTGAATGTGTTGTGTGTGCCACCAAGTGTGCAATTTTGCTTGTGTTCCTGACACCCATAAATGTGGAAACGCACACATTTTCATGAAACCTTAGTCCAACCAGATATTGCCGAAAAGAGCTAAACTTGGCACCAACGGCAAAACCCGGAAGTAGTAGGTTAAGCCGTGGGAGACAGATGACCTTAGGATCTGACCTGATCCGCTAAGCTGGAGATCCCTCCACTGGGCCGATAAGCACAGTCAACCATAATCGACATCTTGATCGGCTAAAGGAGTGAGGCCAACGCTCCCGACTCCGGGAAGAACCACATTTTCCCTACCAAAGAGCGTGCCTAGTGAAAGTAAATAGAGCACAGAACCTGCTCAGAGGCAAAATCTGTAGCCCAGAGTAACCTAACAAAGTCCCACGGCGCTTCAGCCATGAACTCCACCATTACGTAACCGCTAGCCTGCGGCAGCCTCTGCTGTGGTAAAGACTCCTCAGTTCTGAGACAGCCTTGCTCCCCATGAAGGACAGTTGCCAGGACATATCGACTTTGGAGACCCGTTCCCCGTGCAATGCGGACTGTGAAAGCACCGCACCTATGTGAACTGGACCCATTGAAAACACTGTGTTTTCAAGAGTCCTGCAAACTGGATGTGGCGTAAGCCGCATCCAATTCACATAGGTGTGAACCCAGCCTTTACTGTACTGCTGGACCGCATTCTGGCTTGGCCTGCACGTATACTATTAAAGCAGAAGTAAACCCATCCATTTGATAGTGTCAAAGAAGAGTTAATATTCCCGGCATGCCGGAAATGCTAGCTGTCTCCTGGTTGTGCGTTAGTAAACCCAAACATTTAACAGCTTAAAACCTAGTTGCCTTTCCGGCATTTGCTGGAAATGTACACTCCCATTGGTTGTGTTCCAAACCAACTGTCCAACCATCCAATGGCCGCTGACATAGCTGATCACTTGTGCAGCATCATGGCGGTTGTAGATTACACAGAGGCCAAGATGGCAGCTTCCTTGGCTGAAAATTATAGGAGGGTATACTGTACTCCCACTTTAACTGCTTGATTAGACACGAAATGGAATAGGTTATCCTGAGCAATGTTAGACTATGCTCCTAATTTTCGAGCTATAGCCCATGCTCTGGTGAACCATCTTTCACACCGCCTTGAGGAAGGAGGCCATCCTCCTTAGAGGGGTCTGGCAAGAGAGCCTTCACTCCCTCCTAAGGTGTTGCATAGCAAGTGGCAGCCAGCAGCTGATGCCCTGGTATGACCAGATGATGGTCCTACAGAAGCTGAAGATAGGCTGCCCTGCACACCATACCGCCTAGCTTTGCTTACGGTGGTTACCCGGAAAGATTACCTCTTGCAGCTTCTATGTGAACCTCTCTGCCAATACGGAGGGATATTAGCAATATGCAATATGATATACAGGTGTCCCATTAGGAGTCTCCTACCTTTCAGCAGTCTTCAGTGCCTCATCCATTGGGACCAGCGAGCTCATCCTGGGAAGAAGGAAGATATGACAAGTACAGGAAGAACCCTCAGGAACTCATACCGTCCACCCCCAAGTGCAGCAGCTCACAGAAGGTAACAGGGAGAATCCCCCAGGTAGACTACCAGGCAAGCCAGCTGCAACATCGATCTCCTTAGTCTGCATAACTGCAGTGTGAGGGAGCAGAAGGACAGTATAGGATGGAGCCCACACAGGGATAGTGGGACAGGCAGGGAACCCGCACCGCAGCTTCCCCAGGCTTTCAAATGCCGTGCGCACTCTCCTTCTGCAATACAAGCGGTGTTTCTCTGCACCAATCAGCGGCCGGCAGCCAAACAGAAGAGGCCTGGTGACATCATCACCCCGTGCCACCGCCGATGGAACACAGGAGGAACGCAGCCGAGGAAAGAAGGGTCCCGGGACGTACAGTAAAGGATGACGTCATTGACCGGCACCCCGCACTGAGTCTTGCCGACTCTCAGCCCTGCTACAGATATCCCAGTGCAAGCTAAAGCACAGAAGTAGGCAGTGAGGAAGCTAGAAGTCAGAGAAAGAGCAAGAAGTCCCAGGATGGCTGCTTTACATACTCTGCGTGCAGCACTTTATGCTCGTGCCTGGCCCGGCACCAGGGGCGTCCACTATCAGGGGGATTTACCCCCAACAAGGGACCATCCACCGTGAGGACCAACGGCAGGACCATATGAAACAGGAATGTCCGGAGCGAGGACAAAATAAGAACACCTGCACCAGGTACTGGTGGCCTTTTATTGATCTATTCAGGGATGTCCTATATGGGGTCAAGGGGGCGGAGTTGACCCAAGGTGATTGGCATGAGGCTGAGCCAGGAAATATATATACACACATAGCATATTGAGCATGCTCTATATATCTGTACCTAAGGTATATAGTCCACTTGACATGGTGTATTAAAATATATACAGCCTAGTATATATATATATATATATATATATATATATATATATATATATGCACACAGCGTATTGAGAATCCTCTATATATCTGTACCTAAGGTTTATAGTCCACTTGACGTGGTGTACAAAATATACAGCCTGGTATATATATATATATATATATATACTCACAGCGTATTGAGCGTACCCTATATATCCGTACCTAAGGTATATAGTCCACTTGATGTGGTATATAAAAATATATACAGCCTGGTTAATATATATATATATATATATATTTGAAACCGAAAAACTCTGCGCTATGGAAGTAACTTAGTGAAAATAACCCAATGTCATGATAAGTAAAACACACATATAAATATGTGATAACAGAAATAAAATTAACAGCACCTGCCTAAATAATAATTAAAAACAACAAAAACAGCACCATTTCTGTAAATGTGACACTAACCCAAAGGTCAACATCAAATCAGAAAAAACAAACTATATATAAATGTGCATACAAATCCACAAAATTAAGGATGCAGCAAAGTCCTTGAAACATCTGATGTGCTATTGTTGGTAGTACCAGCGTGCTTAACCACTTGCCGACCGCCAACCGCAGGTTGATGGCGACAAAGTGGTGCAATATCGCAAATCGCCGTCATCTGATGGCAGCTGCGAGATCACGCTCACTGTGTTCGGGGAGGGCCAGGGAGCGGGTGCGGCAGCCTCGATCGCCGCCGGCTACCCGCGATGCCCCCCCCGGAGTGAAAGAACGGAGGTCCGTGTAAGTAAACACGGACTTCCGTTCTGTGAAGGGGGAAGGGCTGTGATCACAGCCTTCCTCTACACGGAAGCTGTGATCACTTCCCTTCCCCTGCTAGGGCAGTCCCCCCACAGTTAGAACACGCCCAGGGAACACAGTTAACCCTTAGAGCGCCCCCTGCAGGTTAACCCCTTCACAGCCAATGGCATTTACACAGTAATCAGTGCATTTTTATAGCACTGATCGCTGTATAAATGCCAATGGTCCCAAAAAAGTGTCAAAATGGTCCGACATGTCCGCCCCAATATCTCAGTACCGCTAAAAATCGCAGATCGCCGCCATTACTAATAAAAAAAAAAATAGAAACCCCAAAAATGAATTCTCATCATCCATAAACGCGGCCACTTTTGCACAAACCAATTAATAAACGCTGATTGTGATTTTTTTTAATCGCAAATATGAGGAAGAATATAAATCGTCCAAAAACGGTGAAAAAAAATGTTTTTTTTTTAATTTTTTTTTGGATTTGTATTTTAGCAAAAAGTAAGAAATTTGGGTTTTTTTGCAAAATTGTCGCTCTTCTTTTGTTTATGGCGGCGATCATAAATGACGCAGCGATGATCAAATACCACCAAAAGAAAGCTCTGTTTGTGGGAAAAAAAGGACTCAAATTTTGTTTGGGTACAACGTCGCATGACCGAGCAATTGTCAGTTAAAGCGACACAGTGCTGAATCACAAAAAGTGCTCTGGTCCTAAAGTGGGAAATCCTTCCGGGGCTGAAGTGGTTAAAGTGCTCTTGAGTGCTCCACACAAATCTGTGCAAGAAAATGTGCCATGTGCCAGGACCCTCTCGTGCCCCCATTCACCAGAGGAAATGGACCATCTGCTTTTCAGACAGAAGGTCAGCAGAGCTGGAAGTTAATGAGGGTGAATCTTGGCCATGACAACTGTAGGATAAGCCTGATGTCCAAACTCACAATCCTCAGGGTACCAGCACTCCAAGTCACTCAGAAAGAGAAAGAATCTTCATATTGCAAACTGTATTCAAATGCATTTATTGCGCAAATAAAAACTACTTACAGAACGAACGTAGTAAATCGGCATATAATCTCAATGTCTCTCAACTGCAACAACACAAACGGACATTCCACCATCTCATCAACATCAACAGGATATGACGTAATCGACTGCGACGGACCGGAAATTACGTCAACGCGTTTCGCCCTGTGAATAGATCACCATCATGGTCCGATTACGTCATATACCCTATGTGAATATGTTTGGGCTACTTTGTACCCCTACCCATTCACCAAAAAAGCAGTGTAGTGTAAAAAAAAACAATAGGCAGTTTTTGACAAGTCCTTTATTTTGTATTATAGCTCTTTCTTCTTTCTTCCTTCATCTTCTTCTGGCCCGCTGCTTCGTCTGGTCTTCTTCTTTTAGTCTTCTTGCATCCTCTCTTCATCTTCAATCTTCAATCTTCATCTTGATCTTCTTTCTTCTTTCCCCGCCACCGCTCTCTCCGCTGCAGCAGTCTGGCCCCTGCGCGTCTTGCCGAATGGGCGGTCTTCACGATGACAGTACTTTTATAAGAAGGGGTGGGGCTTCTGACTGAGAACTTACAGCACTGTGCGTCGGTATATTCTGTACAGGTGTAAGATATGTTATTTCTGCTTCTCAAGGCTAGCCCGGTGCAGAACACTGTTGTGAGGTTAAAAGCATTATATAGCTATCATGTTGTCTGGACAGCACTTTGAGATCTGATAGTGATTATTCCGTTTGACAACTCTCCCCCTTCCTTTAATGCCTGCCTACCTACTGTTGCCTCTGGACAACGGTGATCGCCCTTCTTCCCCTTGGGTCATTTGCCCAGCTGTTATGGGGATTTGTCAAATGTTCACTCCCTTTGATCCTGGTTTTTGTTACCAATTGTTATTTCAGTGATACTAAGAAACTGTTACTTATTTGTCTTATGTGAAAATTCAATAAACATATTTTAAAAAAAAGAAGGGGTGGGGCCACCCAGTGATGTAACTGAGTGAACCCACCCCTTCTGACGTCATGTGATGTCAGAGGGGGCGGGTCACCCATTCATGTCACGGGTGGCCCCGCTCGTTCTTATAAAAGAACTGTCATCGTGAAGACCGCCCATTCGGGGAGACGCTGCAGGGGCCAGACTGCAGCAGCAGAGAGCACGGCGGTGGGGAAAGAAGAAAGAAGATGAAGATGAAAATTGAAGATTGAACATGAAGAGAGGAAGCAAGAAGACTAAAAGAAGAAGACCAGAAGAAAGACTAAGGTCACCCCCCAGGCACAATATTTAAAGGAATTTTTCATTTTTTTTCACTTTGAGCATTATTAAAATCACTGCTCCTGAAAAAACGATTGATTTAAAAAGTTTTTTTTCATTGATACATGTCCCCTAGGGCAGGACCCAGGTCCCCATATACTTTTTAGGGCAATAACATTGCATATAAGCCTTTAAAATTAGCACTTTTGGGGTGGCGTGGCTAGCCGCGGACGAGGCAAGAAGCTTGGAGACAGAGCTCCGACACATCGGCGGGCAACCTACCTTAATCCGTGGCCCTGAGACTGCAAAAAAGCTAGAGATCAAGGTAATATACCTCCACCAACCCCCTAATAGTTGGATCGCTGAATTTTGTCGAGATCGGAGGTCCGATCGTGAGGAAATTTAGGCTTTGCGGCCGTTCCGGCTCACATCTCTGGTCTTTAAAACCCACCAAGAGCTATAGCGACGGTATACAGGTCCTACACCGACATATACACAGCTGAGCCTTTCTTTTGAGACTATGATTTGTATAAAACGAGCCGCTTGTTTTACGGCCTGGCTAGGCCCAGCACTTCTTCCCAGCGTGGTTTGTCCTGTATCATATAAGAAGTGGATGGACTGGAAACCAGCTCAGATATAGAACTTTGCTATTTAAAGGTGGTAGAAAGGCACAAGAGGAATCAGATTGGTATACCTCACTATACATATCATATAAATCGGAATTGACTTTCAGATTACAGCAGCCATCTTGGTACACCCAAGCCTGCATCATTATCTCCCCACAGCGTCAGCACCATACAGTGACTGAACTCTCTACCCAGACTTCTCATCTGACATTTGATTACCTGGTGATATGAGACACTGATCAACATGTAGTACACCCGTACTCTCCACAAAGGCTGCCAGACTTCTCACTAAAGCTAGCGACTGGTATATTCCATACAAATCTATCAGCATACCACCATTTCTAAACATCCATGCCGTCCAGAAAAGGATCTAAGCTGGGAAAAATTACAGATTTTTTCTCTCACCCTAACAAACATCTACCACTGGACAATGACAACAACTTTCCTACAATTCAACAGTCACTTGACCAGACTAATTATAGTCTTAAACATAAACCTGCTGAACTGCTTAAAAATTTGCAGGATAAAGAGAGACATTTTAATTCTCCTTCATCCAGTCCAGCGAAATCTAAACAAAAAACCACTGATCCCTCCTCTAACGCTTCCTTTACAAATGAACTGAACAACTCAATGGACGACACTAGAGAATTGCAGGATTCTATTTCCAACTTCCCTACTGCTGATATACCAGTCCTAGATACAACACTGAAAGACATGTTAATGTCCCTGAGATCCACTATACATACTGACATTATGTCATTAGCGACTCAATTTAAATCAGAGGTCACAGAAGTCAGCAACAGGGTCTCTCACATCGAATCTAAAATGAGTTCCTTCGCGACCACATTTAATGAACTGGTGGATGCCCATAACGATAGGGAGGATGAGCTATGGCAAATGAAAATGAAACTCGCAGACCTGGAAGATCGCTCAAGGCGCAACAATGTTAAAATTCGGGGTATCCCAGAATCAGTCAAACCTCAAGATCTGAACAAATTACCAGAGGCGCCACTTGAAGACCTGATTATTGACCGCATTCACAGACTCCCCAGGCCTAAACATATCCCAGAGCATCTCCCAAGGGACACACTAGCAAGAATACACTTCTTTCACACTAAAGATCGCTTCATGAAAGCCATAAGTTACCAAGACAACCTTCCAATGAATCTGCGAGAACTGTCTTTCTTCAACGACTTCTTAGCTTTTACCTTACAACAAAGAAGACAGCTGGCAAATATCACAAAACCGTTAAATAAACATAGTATCAACTACAGGTGGCTATATCCAGTCAAACTGTTAATAACAAAGGAGGAACACTCCTATGTGATCACCACAGTAAAGGAAGGGCTTTCTCTTTTGCAGAAGTGGAATATCTTGCAGAACCAAGAGGCATCCAACAAATTACCTTCTGACCCTGCTTCTTTCCAGAATGAAAATTCGGATAATGACACCGATTAATCTCAGCAAAACCTTGACATTGTTCCAATATCGGCTCTAGCAGCCTCCCGGAGGTAGCCATCTTTCTCTATCTTCTTTAACCCCCCAAATTGAGCAGTCAAAGGACCGCACAGATTCGTGACCCGAATCGCCTGTTTTTATTTGTTATTTTCTCCTGTTATATACTTGCTCCATTTCTCTGTTGCACTTATTTCAACCACTGTTATTGAACACTCTTACCCTATGTCCCCTGAGTACACACTCCGAGACTAAGCTACAACCCATGCTTGGATGCTCTCTCATTAAAGAGACTAATTTGACAACATACTTAATCTCTTTAACCAAATTTTGACAACACGGTAATAAAAGACCCCTCCAATCATCACCCCAGATCTTTTCTGTTGCAAATAGACACCCTAACTCTGCTCTAATATCCCACAGCGGATAACAAAATGTAATTTCGGATATCCTCCATGAATGTTAAAGGACTGAACAGCCCCTTTAAAAAACAGCTAGCATGGAAAGAAACGAGCACTCTCAAGTGTGATATTATTTGCTTTCAGGAAACCCACTTCAACTCCCACAACCCTCCCATGTTCAAGCACAAGAGATTCCCACATGTCCTAATGGCAAATGGTCCATGTAAGAAAAGAGGGGTAGCCATCGCAATCAAGGACTCAATACAATTCTCTCTGCTGGATTAACTAGAAGACCCTCAGGGTAGATTCCTGATTGTTGTTTGTGAACTGAACCAGACTAAACACACTCTAGTTAATGTGTACCTACCCAATACTAAACAAATTTCCTTCCTGAACAAGCTTTGGAAAAAAATTACCCGACTGCAACAAGGCTACACAATCATTTGTGGAGACTATAATGTCATACCAAATAAGGAATTGGACTTCTCCAGCCATGCAAAGTCTAAAACACATAGAGTCTCTTTGAAAAATTTCCTTGCTACAGTGAACCTTTATGATGTATGGAGATGCCAGCACTCCAGTGAGCGGGATTTCACCTTTATTTCAAATGTACACCATACATACTCTAGAATTGATCAGTTTTTAGTGGATAAGTTCTTACTGCAAAATATCACAATGCCTGAAATTCACAATATAACCTGGTCTGATCACGCGCCAATTTCCGTGGTAGTGGGGGATCTTCGAGCCAAGACCAGGGCAAATAGATGGCGAAATGATATCCACATTCTAACCCAGCCTGAACATAAAAAATATCAGATACCCTGAAAGAATACTTTAACATCAATGCCCCCTCGGTCAAGGATCCCTTACGCTATGGAATGCGCATAAAGTATATAACAGAGGCATACTTATTCAATTGTCAGCTAAAATTAAAAAGCAGAGGGAGCGGCGGCTGAGAGACCTTCTATCCTCTATAGCACAATTGGAAAATGATAACAAAATCTTTTCTTCACAAACACTTAGAGAGCGACTATTTCACGAAAGACAAGATCTTAGATCCTTGCTGCTATACCAGCATGAAAGAGCCGTCAAAACATTGAGGGCAACCTCATATGGATATGGCAATAGAGCAGGGAAGCATTTAGCGACCCAATTAAAGGATACAATAATTAAACAAAAAATTAACCATATTTATAATCCCATCACAGGAACCACTGTTTACAACCCATCTGAAATTGCTAACGCCTTCTGCGATTATTACGAATCCTTGTATAATTTAAATAAGGATCTGGATACCCCGCAGCCTACGGCTAGCACCATCTCTGAATTTTTACAGTCGATAGCTCTCCCATCTATTGATTCTAACGAGCTTGCAGAATTGAACCAACCTTTTTCAGAACGCGAATTACCTGCAATAATTAAAGGCTTGCCCAAAAATAAGTCCCCGGGCCCAGACGGATACTCATTGGAGTACTAACAACTCTTTTCAGAAATCCTATCTCCATTTTTACCGGAGGTCTTCCAGACCGCCACGTCCTCTGCTAAATTTCCATCTAAGATGTTAACAGCAACAATTGTTACCCTTCCTAAACCAGGAAAAGAACCGAATGACCCAAAAAATTTTAGGCCTATTTCACTACTGAATGTAGATGTAAAGATTTGCGCTAAACTATTAGCGAACCGGATCAGTTAATTTCTTCCAAACCTGATAAAACCAGATCAAGTAGGCTTCGTATCGGGCAGACAAGCCCCTGACGCAACAAGAAGGATGATAAATCTTCTACATATCATGGAGGGCTCTGGAAGGCCTTCTCTGCTTCTCACGTTGGATGCGGAGAAGGCCTTCGATAAGGTCCACTGGGGCTATCTTGGGGAGGTTTTACACAAGTTTGGTTTGCAAGGTCAGATCTTTTCAGCGATCACAGCCCTATATTCCTCACCTTCAGCCTTTGTATTCACAGAAGGATTATTCTCTAGGGATTTTAGAATTACTAATGGCACCAGGCAGGGCTGCCCCCTGTCTCCAATAATTTTTGCGCTGCTCATGGAGCCTCTAGCGGAGAAAATTAGAACCAATACAAACATAAAAGGTATACCCTCTCAGGTTACAACCATATTATCTCGCTATTCGCAGACGATGTTATACTTTCTGTCACAGACCCGATTGGTTCGCTGCCGGAGATCCATGAGACTCTGCAACAATTTAGTAAAATAGCTTACTATAAAATCAATGCGTCCAAATCCCAAATACTGAGTATAGCTATCAATTCCAAGATGAAACTAGAACTCTCACGAAAGTTCCCTTATTGTTGGCTGGATACCCCCCTGCCCTACCTTGGTATTAAATTAACGTTCCCAGTCAAAGATTTATACAGAATAAACTTTGAACCTCTTATCCCAGAATTGCAAAAAGAAATGAACAGAGTGAGGACCCATTACTTATCATGGTCCGGTAGGTTAGCCGCCTATAAAATGCACTTTTTACCAAAACTATTGTATAAATTCAGAACCCTCCCCATTCCAATACCTAACACCTTTTTTACTACCATGCAAAAACTTTTGGACCAATTTATATGGGAAGGCAAAAAAGCAAGATATTCACTAGGAATACAGAGAAAACATAACTCAGTGGAAGGCCTAGGTCTCCCAGACCTTAAAGATTACTATAAAGCCACAGTTTTAGACCAGCTTAAATCGTGGTTCAATAAACTTCCACCTAAACCTTGGTTCCAACTTGAAAAGGCATGGATGAAAAATAAGTCTCCACTGTCTTTTCTTATGTCCAGAGCTTCTAATCTCACATGCATGAACCTAGACCATCCTACAATAACAGCCTCCGCTCAGGCCTGGACATATCTTACAAATGGCCATGGACAGGTTGACCCGTCTGACCCATCTATAAAACTCTTAAATCCCTTGGAAATCATTGAATGGTGCATCCCAGATATAGATTTGACACAATGGAAGAACAAGGGCATACATAACCTACAAGAATTATACGAGGGAGATATTCTCAGGTCTTTTCAAGACCTCTCTTCCAATTATGACCTGCCCAACTCTGAAAAATGTTCTTACCTGAGTATTGCGTATTTTTTGCGTCTATTAAACGTTCGGGAATGCGAAGTGCAGGAACCTATTTGGAAATTCTTACACTCTGCAGATCCTAAAGCCAAAGGTATCTCATTGATCTACAAATCCCTTAATCTGCGATCCAAGTTCTGCAAACCTTCTCCCCTGCAGAAGTGGGAGGAGGAGGTGGGCAGGATCTACTCTGACGCACAATGGCTAAGCGCAATCAAACATAACCATCAATATTCCCGTTGCATTAATTACAGAGAACTCTCTATAAAAATATTAATGAGGTGGCATTACACTCATTACATAATGGCCAAATTTTCCAACACTAACTCGAATCTTTGTTGGAGAGAGTGTGGACAAGTTGGAACCTTATCACATATGTTGTGGTCATGTAGACACGTTCGCAGCTTCTGGAACTAAATTTTCAAGCTAATATCTGGAATCACAGGCAATTTCATTAAACCTAACATAGAGCAAGCAATTTTAGGAATTAATATTTCCCATATTCATGTCTCCTTACGATCATTGTCCATTAACATCTTTATGGCTGCTCGATCAGTTATAATGAGGAAGTGGAAATCTAACGATACACCCCACATCAGTGAAGTTATTAGAGTTGTCAATGACATTTCACAGCTAGAGAAAATTCTAGCATATAAGGAAGGTAGGGTAGAAAGGTACCATTCAGATTGGTCACTGTGGCCCCAACAGTGGTGACTTCTTTTCCCAAGCTTCAATAGCATTTGTGTGCACCGGGGGTTATTCTTGTGTTAATGTTCATTGTAACTTTGATTTGATGGGAAAACCTAGTTAGCTACAATGCTTATTTACCTTGTATGTATGCCATTATCAATGAAGTTGTGATTACCTGAATATCTCTCCTGAAAAATTATCTGGATCTGTGGCTGCCTCAGGCCCGCAGTTTGTTCCCTATTGGGGCAGGCCGGGGATAGCCATAGGCCCAATGTGAATTTCACATATATGTACTTTGAGGGACCCGAGAAAATTATACTGTTTATCAGAGAAATGTAATGTTACTGTTACTGTTAATGTTATTATATTTCTCACATACCCCGTTACCATGTCATGTTTGGTATTATCGGAAATTCATGACATTGTTGTGAGCTATATCTATTTCCTTTTTCTTCTCTTTGTCAATAAAAATGGCTGAATCGAAGTTGGGCAGTGTTGCCCCATTCCCCTACCACAGCTTGAACCCGTATGGGGTGGTTGGGGATATGGAATAACACCCATCAATACACGCCTAGTGTAAACAATGTTTCTAGGGTCTCTCTAACCCTTGTAATTGCTTCTTATCTACAACCTGGATCCTCATATATGCAAACCTTTATACTTCGCACAATTGTATGTCCAACCATGTAACAACTTCTGTTCTGCATATCTTTGTCATTTGTGCTAAAAATTCAATAAAAATCATTGAATTAAAATTAGCACTTTTGATTTTTCATGTTCACGTCCCATAGACTTTAATGGTTTTCAAAAGTTCGCCCTGAAATTTTTGTCTGTTTGCATGTTCTGGTGCGAACCGAACCGGGGGCTGTTCAGCTCATCCCTAATAGTCAACAACCCAGAACAAATTATCTCTGAACTAGCATGCTATTATATGGATCTCTACGGGTCACGAGAAGGCTATTCAGATGAATACTTGGACAATTATCTCTCAGATGTTTCCTTGCCTTCTCTGTCCTGTACAGCTAAGCAACAGCTTGATGCCCCATTAACACTGGAGGAATTGCAGACGGGGGCCTGTTCTTTTCCCTCATGCAAAGCTCTAGGGGAAGATGGCTCCCTATGGAGGTTTACACCCATTATAGTGAGCAGACGTTGCCTAGGCTGCTGGAGGTATTAAATGCTTCATTTGAAGAGGGTCACCTCCCTACTTCAAAGACAAGTGCAAATGTGATATTGCTACTCAAACCCAGAAAGGATCCGGTTGACCCAGGTTCCTATAGACCAATTTCTTTCCTTCAGAGCGATGTTAAGATCCTGGCTAAGGTCTTGGTGCTTCGGGTCAATGGGATCATCTCTTCCATCATACATCCAGACCAAGCTGGCTTCATGCCGCAAAAATCTACTGCAACCAATCGTAGAAGGCTTTTTCTTAACATGCAGATACAGGCAGACAACACGGGTCACAGGGCTCTTTTGTCCCTCAAATCTAATAAAGCTTTCAACAGCATTAGCTGGTGGTATTTGTGAGCGGTACTTTCCAAATTTGGCTTTAGGGCCCGATTTATAGCTTGGGTAAAACTGTTGTACGAGTCCCCACAGGCAACCATTAAAATAGCTAATAGGGGGGGCGCATGAGCGGTGTGGAGAGGAATGGACGCCTGAGCTGAGAGCTCCGCACTTTACAGGGACAACTGGGTCTCCTTGAGGGCCATTTCTTCATGGACTATCACTTCTATTATCACCCCTCAATCCTCCTCCCTATGGTGCATGCTGTCGGCAAAGAAAAAAAGGACAGGGCTCGGTTCAAAAGTGGCTGACATACTATCTGTTACGGGCCCGTGAACAATACAGCATGGCTGAAAATGGCGCCGCCTCACCAGTCTGCACACAGCACATCCCAAGCTCTCCTTTACTGCAAGTACCTAACTCACCACCAGCATCAACATGTGAGTACCCCACCGCTTTATCTAAAGCAGATTTGGATACAAGTTTGGAAGCGATGTATAATAAACTTGCGGCTAAATTTCAATCAGAGCTGCATAAGACTTCCCATACTTTATCACAGGAAATATCCACATTAGGAGGCCGAAGGGACAGACTGGAAACGAAGCATGATGAGCTGGCTTTAGCTTACAACGATCTTTCCAGGGAGCATGAAGCCCTATCCGCAGCCTTCACCCAGATGCAATCACAGATCGAAGATTTGGATAACTGGAACCGAAGGCATAACCTTAGTTTACGAGGAGTTCCCGAATCAGTAACCAAATTGATTTCCATGGCAATCAAGCTATTCAAATCTTTACTGCCGGAATGTGATTTAGCGGCCTTCACCTGTGATCGTATCCACAGAGCCCTGAGACCTAAACCCACAGCAGACAAATCACTGCAAGATATTGTTCTCTGCATGAAGGACTTTTTGACCAAGGAAGAGATCCTGCGAGCAGTGAGGAACACCCCTAGGATCACTTTGGACGGATATACATTTCAAATCTCCCCAAATGTGTCGCCGACCATGCTGGATAAACTAAGGGGTTTTAAGGAAATTACAGCAGCACTTCAAACGACCAAGATTAAATACAAATGGGGTTTTCCTTTCAAATTAGTGGTTCCTCATAATGGAACCATGTATGTGGCCACTGCTTTGATTGAGGGCCAAGAGATCCTGGTAAAGTTAGGCCTCCTGGAGGCTGAAGCTATTCAACGTCCGCTGCCGACCCCGAGATGTCCCGAATTTGGCACACTCCTTCGCCTGGCCGCAATCGGAGACGGGTCCGCCATGAAGCGGGCCAAGGATGGTTGGGATGAAAATTCTTGCTTTTTTGGATGATGTTGCACCCTTATCTATATTCGGTCGCAGATAATCGGGAGCCCATTCCCCTGAGCTGATGCATGTTTTCCCTACCTGGCATTGGTAACCGAAACCCACTAACGGTTCTTTTTTGCTCAATTCATTTTTTCACTAACTTCTATTGGCTCTGGTTATTTTTTTTGCTGGGTCTGAGATTTAATAGTCTCAGATTTTGTTTTTTTGTTTCAGGATTCGGTTTGTATCCTGACCCTTATTCATTTTTGGAAATTCTGACATTCTGTGACTATAAGTTTGGAGATATAAGGCTGCAATTGATTCTGATTTATGTATATGATTTCCCTTGCAGGCACTATATGCGATATTACTTCACTCATTTTGTTTATGTCTGGAGAATGGGGATATGTAGGGATGGGGAAAAGGAGTTGTTCTCCCCTCTCATTAACGCGTGGTCTGCTGTGACGGCTGCTCCCACTGTTCTACTTTTTATCTTTGGTCTAAGTCTGAAGTGTTCTGCTTTATTACTTACACATGGCTATCAGATGTGTTTCCCATAACGTACAAGGTTTTAATTCTCCTCAGAAGAGACGGAAGGCCTTTTCAGCCTACAAGCAGATGCAGGCTAAAATATTGCTGTTACAGGAAACACATTTTATTGAATCCTCACATCCTAAATTTTTTCATAGAACCTTCCTTCAGGCATTTTTTACGGTTCACACCTCCAAAGCTAGAGGAGCAGCTATCTTTCTACATGCTTCATTACCTATAGAAGTGCAACATGTATATAAGGATAAGGAAAGCAGGTTTATTATCTTGAAAGGTTCCTTGCATGGCCGCGAACTTACGATAGCCAGTGTATATGTCCCATATATGTACACAAATATAACTCCCCACATATTATTGTAGGAGGTGACTTTAATATGGTAGCTAATGCTACGCTAGACAGGAGCTCCAACGCCTCTAGATCAAAGACATTCCCAAAATCTTTTCACCGTAAGTTGGTGGACTTTCAACTAATATATTCTTGGCGAGCTCATAATGTAGAGGGAAGATAATTTACTTTTTGGTTCCATAAAGTTTTATTGAGCTTAACAAAAGGAACAGTATGTAACAGTAAATCAATGCAAGAGACCACATTACAGCATTATATTGAAAATTACATATACTGTGTAACAATAAACATATCTATGCTTGTGAGAACATATTTATATTTTTTATGGGTCTTAATTTTCTTTAATTATATTGCAGCCTCAAGTGTTGTCTGTGTATTTCTCTTATACGGAGAAATAGAATTAACGTGGGTATCTGATAATCCGACTTATAGGGGCGGTTTATGGCCCCTTACCAGTTGGCAATAAATTATACTGTTCTCTGAGGACAAGAGAAATTTGGTGAAATAGGGGTGTTGGAAGTAGATAGGAGAGCGGGGGGGGGGGGGGAGGGAGAAGACAAGGGGGAAGGGTTGGG
>BLSH010504815.1:239548-261448 GCA_018402905.1 Glandirana rugosa
TGAGGGTGTTTGAAGTTGACGTCTGACTTGAGTTGTTAATGAAACTTCGATTGCAATGGGGTCTCCAAAGTCTGAATTTGTAGACCGAACGGGTGTTTACGTGTTATTCTCCCTTTACATAGGGGGGACACAAGTTTGTGACCTTTTACCCTGGAGGAGTCTGGCCAGTAGTTTACCACTTTTGTTAGCTTGTTCATAGAACAGCTTAGTCGTTAAAGTGAATTTTTTCCTAATTTGAGTACCCAGCTCCTCCAGGAGTGCCTTCCTGGCCTGGGCTAGGACCTCGGCAGTTGCAGTGGCAATCAAGCTTTTGTGTGTGGTTTCTAGGTTTCTAATTTGGTTCAGTAGGGTGTTTATCCTTTTTTGTCTTTCCTTCTTCATATGTGTGGATAGGGCGATACATTTCCCTCTTATTGTGCATTTGTGGGCAAGCCAGATGTTTAAGTCTGAAACCTCTGGGGTAACGTTAGCTTCAAAGTAATTGTTGAGTTCAGTCTGCAGTTGAAGTTTGTGGGAGTGGTCTGAGAGCAGGAAGGAATTCAGTTTCCACGTTTTCTCAGTAACGTCTGTTTGTGGGAACTTCAAGGTCATTGTAATTGGGTGGTGGTCAGAGATGAAAGCTGGTTCGATAGTGGTCGAGTGTAGGCAATGTAAGTCATTTTGAGTATGGAAGAGATAGTCTATTCGCGGATATTTTTGGTGAGGGGGAGAGAAATAGGTATAGTCTTTAGTGTTTGGGTACAGAGTTCTCCAAGTGTCGTGGAGAGATAATGAATGAAACTGAAGTTTGATCTGCCTGAGGGCCCTATATGGTATAGAGGAGGAGCCTGAGGAAGAGTCAAGATGTGGCTGGAGTGGTACATTCTTGTCCCCCCCAGCACTATCATTCCTTCAGAGAACGGGATAAGCTGATCAAAAACTTCTCTAAAGAAGGACACCTGGTGGCGATTAGGTGCGTAGACATTAGCAAACGTTACTGGCCTGTTGAAAAGGGTTCCCTTGAGGAGAAGGAAACGCCCTGCGGGGTCAGCTAGATGGTCTTTGTACTGGAATGGGACATTGCGAGCTATTAGGGTTGCAACTCCCTTAGTCTTGCTATCATTCGAGGAAGCATGATAAATTGTCGGGAAATTTTTATCTGTAAACTTGGGAATTTTAGGACCCTTAAAGTGCGTTTCTTGAATAAATGCAATGTGTGGGTGGATTCTATGTATCTCTTTGAGAGTCAGGGATCTCTTTTCTGGGACATTTAGACCCCTGGTGTTTAGTGAGAGGACCCTAAGGGTCAAATAGCTCTTCATTTTGTATTTTTGTATGTTTGTCGTGTGGACTTATGACTCTGATGAGGTCTACTGGTCTTTGAGAGGTAAAAAGAAAGGTAGAGGGGGAGGGATAGAAGATAAGAAAAGGGTCGGGGAGGTAAAGAGGAATGTAGGCAGGGGAGAAGAAGAGGAAGAGAGGAAAAATGAAAGAAACAGGTTGTCACTAGGATGTGTGTGAGGGTGAATGAGTGTTGGTGCTAGGCTCCAGCTCTCTTTAATCACCTCAAGTAGAACAGTCCGGTTGGGCCGGACTGATGGTGGGGTTGGTGGGTTGGCACGGGTAGGAGAGAGATGGTACCTTCATAGGGGGGAACATCTAAGGGGTATATCTCTGCATGTCTTATTTTATCTGCATTTGTGGGCAAGCCAGATGTTTAAGTCTGAAACCTCTGGGGTAACGTTAGCTTCAAAGTAATTGTTGAGTTCAGTCCGCAGTTGAAGTTTGCGGGAGTGGTCTGAGAGCAGGAAGGAATTCAGTTTCCACGTTTTCTCAGTAACGTCTGTTTGTGGGAACTTCAAGGTCATTGTAATTGGGTGGTGGTCGGAGATGAAAGCTGGTTCGATAGTGGTCGAGTGTAGGCCATGTAAGTCGTTTTGAGTAAGGAAGAGATAGTCTATTCGCGAATATTTTTGGTGAGGAGGAGAGAAATAGGTATAGTCTTTAGTGTTTGGGTACAGAGTCCTCCAAGTGTCGTGGAGAGATAAAGAATGAAACTGAAGTTTGATCTGCCTGAGGGCCCTATATGGTATAGAGGAGGAGCCTGTGGAAGAGTCAAGATGTGGCTGGAGTGGTACATTCATGTCCCCCCCAGCACTATCATTCCTTCAGAGAACGGGATAAGCTGATCAAAAACTTCTCTAAAGAAGGACACCTGGTGGCGATTAGGGGCGTAGACATTAGCAAACGTTAACGTCATTATCTTAGAAGTCTCGGGGTGAATTCTTTCTTATGTGGAAGCCCGCTGTTCGGAAACTAGTTATATTAGGAGAACAGGGTCCAGCAGAGGGAAGGAGGCAGCTTATATTTTGTATTAGAGTCATGGTTTGGTTATATTCTTGGGGGGAATGAGGTATAAGGGGAGGTTATCACCATTACTCTATAAGTTTTGTTTAATCAGGGGATAGGTTAACAATTGTTATAGAGCCCTGGGAACTATTGGTCTCTCCAGTCCGAGAGAAGGGCGTATCGAGGTATGCCTCTGGTCCCTCCGCTGGTTGTTTCCCGCTCGAATTTCGCTACTCAGTAACATAAAAAAAAAAGCCCAACGAGAACAGGGCAACAGACAGAAAGAAAAAGAACATTATTATTTCAACTCTATGAATGCAAGTTGTCCTCCATTCAGAGCTGTTGAGAGAAAGGGAGGGGGGGGGCTTCATCTTCAATTTTGGTCTTTGCTATGAGTTCAACATGTATAGATCTTTCCCGAGTCAGCCTAGTGTCTTTAGTTCAATCTACAACGGAACAGCTGGCTCGGGTTAGACAACAACCTGGATTTAGAGTGTTTGGTCTCCCTGTAGGGGGATGTCGGCTAACTGTGGATCCCCCGCTCCCGGGCTACCAGCTACGGAGCCCTCCCAACGCTCTGATGGTATTATTGAGTAGGCATTTATATAAGTCTCGTGTAAATGGTGGCAGCAAAACACCACTAACCAGAAAAAGGTAAGTCAAGGCTACATGCGTCCATAGGTCGACATCTTCATTAGTAGGCTTGTTAAGTTTGGTCTACCAGTGTCTAAAGCTGGCATTCACAAAGAGGTGTTTGAGGTCAAGCCGTCTGCCTTAATGTAGTTATACATACTTGAATTACTTGAGCTTCCTTCTTATTCGAAGAGTCTTTTCCAAGGGATTATCTGTTCTCCGTGATACTTCGGGCTGGGATGGGGAAAGGTTAAGGGTAGAAGAGGGATGGGTGTGCACTGTGAAAATGGTCCTTAGGGATGGGGAAGCTGGTTCTTCCGCGCTCCATATGCTATTCACCTTCTGGTTCCTCTTGATTCATCGGGGCCATAGCCATGTGCTGGTCCCTTCGATTGCGTCGGTAAGGGGTGGAGTTCTGATGGCGACCCGGAGTGCGCTGCTCAAGTGGAGGAGGAGAGAGTTCTTTCCATGCTTCTGGTACGGCGAACTCCTGGTACCATTCCGGGACAGGTATGGCCGGAAGGCCGGTAAACTCAAAGAACTGCGGGAGGTCTACGGGTGTGTGCATGGTGAAGGATCGACCCTGTATTGTAACACAGAGACTGAATGGAAATCTCCATTTGTATATTATGTGACGGTCTCTCAGCGCTGATAGAATGGGCTGTAATGCCCCCCTGTGGTTCAGGGTGATTTGGGAAAGATCTTGGAAGATTTTGACTTCAGATCCATTAAAGTGAATGTCTTCTTGCTCTCTGGCTCGGACAGCTACTTCCTCTTTTAGCTTATAATCCGTGAAACAGCATATAATGTCTCTCGGGGGGTCACCTTCTCTACCCCTAGGTCTTAGCACCCTGTGTGCTCGTTCGAAGTCCACTGGGGCATCCTGTGCTCTTTCTGTAATGCTGTTCACAAGCGATTGGAGGGCAAGTGGGATCTGTTCGTGTTCCACCGTCTCTGGAATTCCCCTAATCCTTAAGTTCCTCTTGCGACCGCGATTATAGAGATCTTCCAGGTGTCTCTGTAATTCTATCATGTGAGGCTGATATTTTGTTCCATGCTGTTTCAGCTCTTTTATATCCTCATAATGGCGACCTGCTGCACGCTCCACTTCCTCCAGTCTGTCTGAGACCCCCCGCAGTTCATCCTTCAGTTCGTGTACTGCATCGTTTAGGGCTCCTTTAATATCTGAGGCAATGTGCTGAAGGTCCGTCATCTTAGGAACTTGTTGTAGCAGGTCGAGCAACATTTCTTGGTCTACTTGTGTTTTCCTGCTAGGTGTCCCCTCCGCTTGCTTCTTCGCCATGTCTGCTGGTTTATGGGCTAGGCGGGAAGACGAGGACTCGTTTGCTGTAGAAGGCTGAGATCAAAATAGTTCCGGGAGATTTCGCCCCTGTTGTGGGTGTGGGGTGTGTGCAAAGGGCAGTTGGCACCCGATTTTGCCCATCCCCTCCGAAACTTCAATGTAAAGGCTTTGTGTTCCCCCTGCGGTGCCAAAGCTCCTCTTTTCAGGCTGCCATCTCGGCTGTGTACTGGGCCACGTCCCCTGAGTTCTTTGTTTGAGACAGTAGCACCAAGCAGTTGTTGCGGTGCTTGGAGCTGGTCAAAGCAGCGAGGGTATTCAAAGATGTCCGCTGTACTGAAAGGGATTTACCCCCCTTTTTTTCCTTTTCCTTTCCACTCCTCTTTTTTATTGATAATCCAGAGCTCCCAGAAACAGAAGCAGGGAGTGCTGAATGGATTGTCTGGGTGTTTGTCTCTGCAGCAGCCCCGGGGGCCCTCGAGGGAGTCCGCACGGGCTGTGTGGTTGGGAGTCAGGTGTAGCAAGATGGCTGTCCCTGGGGTAGAGCTGCAAGGGTCTTTTGTGCTGTCACAGAGGGAGTAGGGTGCGGTGTATCGGAATGGCCTTTTTGGTCTGCTTAGGTGATGGAGTATAAACTATGGGTGTACCAAGATGGCCGCTTCTGTGTCTTATGTGAGGAGTTGGAGAGTTTGGGTGGACCAAGATAGCCGCCGTTTAGGCCTTGAGGGCTTTATCACAGACTCTGCACCTCCTAATGGACTCTGGATACTGCACTGTTTATAGGTGGCCGTTGGGGATGTAGTCCAGCAGACCCCTAGAGCCCCAAGGGGTGGATGGGCCGGAGATTGGGTGAAATTCAGTCTGCGGCTGGCGGCCGTTACTAGGCCTCGGATCGCCGCTGCAAGGCCGCGGGTGCAGCGCTATTTTCGCAGGTATGGAGGGGTTTGATGGGTCCCCCCTTGATGCTTGGTGGTGTCTGGGGAGATGGATGAGTGGCGTGTGGGCAGTAGGAGACGTGGCCCGTGTCCCCGCGGCTAGGCCGCAAAAGCCGGGGGCTAAATTTTTGCTTTGCGGATCAGAGCCTCCAATCCGCAGGAGAGTGGCCTTGTTGCGAAGGGTAGGAGACGGGGAGGCTGGTGGTGGTGGAAAAGCCTCTTACCCGGGTCCCAGGCTGTCGGATGCGGGCGGATTAGCTGTGATGTTCTGAGCTCCGCTTTCTGGCGTCTGCTCCCGTCCACGTCCAAGCCACGCCCTTCGAGAATTTACTTTTTATTCTCATCACCATAGGAGTTACGCCAGATTAGACTACATATTTGCTACCCCGGTGGTTCTAGCTAATTCTTTTGATGCCTCTATCCATACTTGTACATGGTCGGACCACCAAATTACTTCCTTCTCCACAAAATTTATCAAATTGGCCCCCATCACGTACTCCTGGAGCCTCAATGAGGCTTTGATCTCAGATACGGCAGTGGAGGCAGAGGTCTCACAGGCGGTTACAGATTACTTTGATTTCAATGGCTCCCCCTAAACCTCAATATCCACAGAGTGGTTAGCGCATAAGGCAGTACTCAGGGGGAAGCTTATCAGTTTGGCGTCTTCACGTAAACAACAAACAGCTAAAAAATGTATCTTTAACTAAGGAATTAGACGGGTTATATAAAGACCTGACCAAGCTTGATTCGGTGGCTACCGGGAACGCTATTGACCAAAAAAGATTGGAGTTAGAGACCCTACTCACCTCTAAAACAGAGAAGGCCTTACGATGGTCTAAAGCTGGGTTCTTACTGCATAGCAACACGGCATCAACTTTATTTGCTAGAAAGCTAAACCAGTCAATATGCCCTCCACATGTTTACAAACTAAGGTCTGACACAGGTCACAACACCTCCCACCCACAGGAGGTCTTAATATATTTAAAAATTTCTATTCCTCTTTGCTAGCTCCTTCAGAAAGTAAACCCTTATCCTCCAATGTTGCTTGGTTTGATACTATCCCAGTCCCCACCCTTACCCCATCACAATCAGAATCACTAAATGCCCCGATCACACAGCAAGAGGTACTAGCGGTTATAAAATCCCTCAGGAGGGGCTCGGCGCCTCGCCCTGACGGGTTTACTGCCCTCTATTATAAAAAAATTTCCACTCTCCTGGCCCCTAAACTGGTCCAATTATATAATTTTATTCTCCAGGGTAATGACATCCCAGAAGAGATGCTCCTAGCTAATATGACCCTTATCCCAAAACCAAGTAAAGACCACACTTCACCGCGCCTAATGGGAAGGAGGTGAGCAGAGACAGCTCCCGCCACCCGCTCCCCTAAATATGCCCTAAACACCGGCCATACCTCGAGGCACACCACCCTCCTTCGTTGACAGACCGGGGAGACCCATATGGACCACTTTGTAGAGCGGTCATACGCCCAGGCACTCGACGCCGCGATTCCTGGGATGGGAGACAAGGCCGCGATCACAGCTAACATGGCGGCCGTTCCAGGGGCCACGATCGTTACGCAAGCTCCGAACAAACTTTCCCCGAACAAACGTTCTTCAGCGTCCACCCCTTCGGATGCAGATCCGACCGCCCCCCCCAGTATAGCTCAGGCGGTAGTGGCCCTCCTCACTCCTACCTTGGCAGCCATGGTGGATGCAGCAGTACAGAAAGGCCTAGAACAACTCCACATGGAACTGAAGACTCAAACCCAAAGAATCACACAGACAGAGGAGCGGATTTCTCTTTTGGAAGACAAGGCCGCTGCATCCGCAGCAACAATCGCACGCCTCACTAGCTCTCACAAAGACATTTGGGAAAAACTGGACGATTTAGAAAATCGCTCACGAAGAAACAACTTACGAGTGATTGATCTCCCGGAGTCGATACCCAATGCACAACTCCACATGATCTGCTCTAAAATAATACCAGAACAACTCGGTCTGCGAACGCCATGCACAGTGGAACGAGCGCACTGAATAGGACACTTCGTAGAAAACCGTGCCAAGCCTCGCCACGTTATAGTTAAATACCTGAATTATGCAGACAAAAATGCGATTATGCAAAAATTTTGCAGATCTTGCTCACTCCTGGTCGATGGCGCAAAACTGCTGCTTTTTGCAAACTACTCCATTGAAGTAATGAAGCAGCGCAAAGCCTATTCTGCAATATGCACAACTCTACACGACCAGCAAGTCAAATTCACACTCGCATATCCTGCGATTCTACATGTTCATCTGCAATCGGGAGAACACCTCACGTTCCATACCCCCGAGGAAGCCGATCGTTATCTCAGTGAATCGCTTAACCCTGACATGGATCAAAGCCCTGCTCTGGAAAGACCTTCAACCTCAACAGCTACCCAACGACGACAGCAAGCGGGCATGCAAGGATCTCCAGCTAAACCACCATATAAACGCATTCGTGCGAATCCACAAGATGATCACCCTGGAATCCGCTGACATCTACACATACGGATTCAAACTGTTCACCTAAAGGATGGGAAGTATGACTCCCCCCTTGCTCTTTTTCCTATGCCTTCCTCCCCTTGTTTTGATGAGCACTTACCTGACCACTAGTTAAAATACCCAGTTCTTACCATTCAAAGGCTCACATGGGTTGTATAGAAGGGGCAATAGGCCTTACCACCTTGACAACCTTATCAACCTTGGACCATATTGGCAGTGGTCCTATTCTAGCCTTTCTAAATGCTTTGGCACCGTTAATGTGCCCTTTATTATCCATATGTTTACGTTCTATTTGTTCTAACTTCTGAACCTTTCCTTGGTAGCGATGGGAGTAGCCGGCCCCCCCTCCCCCCAGGAGCACTCTTCTCATTCGATAAGCCCTCTGTAAATTAAACATATCTAAGCTGGGTCTCTACCGGAACCAAGAACTGCACATCCTTCCTAACCCCCCATTTCCCCCCCTCCCCCGTCTACCCTCCCTTTACACCCCATCCTCCCCGAGGTACGAATTACGGCTCCTCGGGAGTTGGAGTGGCTGGCTGCCCCACTGCTCTATGTAATAGTTGGGGCAGCTGGCCCCAACAGTAAAAGTGAAGTCGTGTTCCATTTTTGGATCTCCCCCCACCCTCCCTTATCCCTTTTTCCTCTACAGCGACACGTTCGCCTTATGAATCCTAATTGTATATACTTTGCTTATATTGTTTTACCTTTAACCTCAGATACAATGCGATCTTTGGATGATCCCCTGATGGAAGGGCACCTTGGCCGAATAGGGTTGGATCCCTGCCGACCATACATTCTTCAATCATTGAAACAAAAATGGCCTCGCATCCTAACGGGGATCACTTGAAGATCGTATCCTGGAACGTCAAGGGACTACGCTCCCCAAGTAAGCGCATGATGGTTCTTAGGCACTTGAAACGCCTGGGGGTAGATGTGGCTCTCCTACAGGAGACCCACCTATCCATGGATGACCTACCTAGGTTACGTAAACTGTGGGTAGGTGATGTACATGGTTGTGCAGTGGTAGGTCGTAAAGCTGGAGTAGTCATTCTAATACATAAGTCGCTTAGGCACACACAGAGAAAGGCCCGCACCAATGAATTTGGTCGTAAAATCACACTTCACCTCACACTGGCACATAAAGAGATAGCAATTACTAATATATACGCCCCTAACTCTCCAGACACAACATTTTTTCAGGATTTAACCTCGTGGGTAATGACCCAGAGTCCCTTCACCTGGTAGGCGGGGACTTCAACTCCGTTATGTTCCCAACAGAGGACAGGTCTCAACTACGCCCACAACTACAATCAAAAACTAGAGAGGAACCATCACCCTTGACGCCCTTAGCTCAAGTGATGGACTCAATTAAATTCACTGATTTCTGGCGCCTAACCCACCCTACAGACTGCGAATACACCTTTTTCTCCCCTCCCCATAAATCTTTCTCTCGAATCGATTATTTTTACATAGCCTGCAACTCTGAAATCCACGACGCGAGAATTTCGGATCATAGCCCAATCTCAATTCATATATTAGGGACCAAGCCCTCCACCACCCTGCCCATTTGGCGATTTCCATCGTACCTAACAGACAGTGATGATTTTAAACACATGCTCTACACATCCTGGGAAGAGTACACCACCACAAATAGAGACCACATCACAGACCCAAACTTGTATTGGGATGCGGGCAAAGCATTCCTAAGGTGTAAAATCATTTCCTACACAGCCCAATACAAAATGCATGCTAGGCAACAATACGACAAAGCCAGTGAGAAGCTGCGTAGTGCCCACCAAATTCTCTCCTTAAATAGAACCACGGAAAACATCCATACCTGGCAAAGCACAAAACAAGAATTTGATACATGGGCAGAACGCCAAGAGGCCACCAAGTCAGCTTTCACAGCCGTTCACTATCGTAGATATGGCAATAAAGCGGGCAAATTGCTAGCAAAACTATGTTCCACCCCTAGACGCCCAACAAAGTCACACATTCTCCCTCAGATATCTGCAAACTACTGACAGACTTTTACTCAAACCTCTATGCGGCGGATCCTACTGACTCACTGACAGCAAAAAACTTTGTAGACAGGACCCCCCTGCCCAGACTGGATCCCTCCCTATCACAACACTCAGTGCCCCATTACACTCGAGGACATTCTAACGACTATAAAATCACTAGAAGCGACTAAAGCTCCTGGCCCGGGCGGCCAAACAGGGGAATTTTATAAAATGACAAAAGACTTCATTCCGGGCACCCTCAAACATGTATTTAATGTGATGTGGGAAGGAGGAACTTATCTCCCGTTAGTTACACAGGCCCATATAAAACTGATACCTAAACCAGGAAAAGACCCCTTACACCCTGGCTCCTATCGCCCAATCTCACTGATTAATTTGGACATTAAGATCCTACCCAAAATTATTGCTGCTAGATTAGCTACAATTTTGCCTGACATATTACACCCAGCCCAGGCGGGCTTTGTCACTGGACGCTCTGCTACCCTGAACATCAGGAAAGTGTTGCTCGCGCTAGATTATGCAAAACTTTATCCAGACCAAGACGTCATTATCTTGTCACTTGACGCAGAAAAAGCATTTGACAACATTTGCTTCTCCTGGTTGTTCAGGGCGATGGAGACGTTTGGATTCCCCAAACAGATCATCCAATTTGTAAGGCAAATGTACGCCTCCCCCTCCGCAAAACTGGTCACACCAGATTTCATGTCCGACACCATCCCTCTACAGAAGGGAACACGACAGGGCTGCCCCCTGTCCCCTCTCCTCTTTAACTTAGCTATAGAACCTCTATCCCGCCTGCTCAACTCTCAGACAGGCGTAAGCAGCATCTCATTAGGCAATCAAATTATGCGGTCCGCACTGTTTGCGGACAACATACTATTGTTCTCCACAACACCACAATCGGACTTCCCCAAACTTAAAGAGATTTTTTGCAACTTTTAAACTCTGCGCGGGGTTCAAAATTAAATTTGATAAAAGCCAAGCCCTAGCACTTCAACCCCACCTGGCAGACAGGTGCAAGTCGACTTCTCCTTTTGCCCAAGCCCAGCATCACATAACCTACCTAGGTATCCGCATTGGACGACACCCTTCCTCTCTATATACTCTTAATTATCCACCTCTCATCACAAAAATTATTAAAGAGTTAGAAACATGGGCAGTCCTTCCTCTCTCGTTTTTTGGCAGATGCCACCTTTTTAAAATGGTATCTTTTGCGCGCCTGCTGTACCCTATGCAGACAATACCCCTTTTGCTGAAACATGCTGACACACAAAAAATCAACAAAGCCCTTGTATCTTTCTTATGGAGGAACAAAAAGTCACAAATTGCTCTGCACAAACTATGTCTCCCTAGGGAGGAGGGAGGTGCAGGACTGCCCAATATACGGCTCTATAATCTTTCATGTCTTCTTAGACAGGGGATAGATTGGCTGACTCGAAATTCCAGATACTCACATAATATCCTAGAGAGTGCCCTGGTCTCCGTCTTCACACTTTCAGGGGTCCTTCATTCCAAATTGAACGCCTTACCACATCACCTCAAAACTTGTGTTCTGCTCAGAGACACAATTATAGCATGGAGGGAGGTGAGAAAACTCACCGGGCTCCCTTCACATATATCAAATCATCTACTCATACAAGGTAACCCAATGTTCTCTCCATCCACTATGCATAGCATCTTTGATTTATGGTCTATTAAATGTTTAAAGAAAGTAACTTGAGTTTATCAAGACCTATGCGGAAAATTGAAGCCCTTTCAGACTCTTGCAATGGAATATAACTTACCGTTTACCCATGCCTTTTACTATCATCAATTATTGGATTACCTCAGATCGTCTCAACGACAAAGAACCAACCCCTTCCAACAGTCATTTGTCGACCAAGCTATCCAACAGAACTCCTACTCCAACTCAGAGCTATACCCATACCTTGCAGATCAACAAGCATCTAAATATAGACTACCACTGTTCCGTAAGTGGTCTAACATCCTCTCTGATGATGAACTATTATACACAGAGCCTACCTCCCTTATAGACACAATAAAGAGGACCCCAACCAGGCGCACTGCCCCTGGTGTACATTGGACCGTCCTACCCTGATACATCGCCTATAGGACTGCCCGAAAATAGCTCCCTTTTGGAAATCAGTGATCAACTATATTGAACAAGTCTCTAAGGACAAAGTCCCTTATACTTCACAGATATGTCTTTTTGGTTCCAACCCGCCATCACCTCACCCTGCAGATACAAAGGCATCTAGTCTTTCAAACTGGACCCACCTGTTCCTTCTAATTGCTAGGAGGACCATTATGCAACAATGGATTCATTCTACCCCACCATCACTTAATCATACCAAACAGCCTACCCGCTCCCTCATCCACCTCGAGAGTCTGGACACATCTGTTCTCAACTTTAAGCCCACTACCCAATTGTTTAGGAAATGGTGCAATTATATAGCGCACACATTTACGCAAGCAGAGACTCAAAACTTGATGCGACCATTCCGCTACACGGATTGGTACCTAAAAAGAGACATTGCTAATCAATTGGGCAGATTGAAGGTTACTGATGGCTCAACTACCTAGCCACCACCATAGGGGACCGTTTATTTGCACCACTACCCTTGACAGTAATAACTAATATAACTCAAGGTTATACGTTAAGTTGTAACACTTTATATTAGTTGGTCAGGTACGAAGGTTTACCACCCTGCTTGGGTGTCATAGCCTAAGGATTGAACCTTAGGCACACACATTTCATTATGGTAAATATGTATCCCTGGTTCCAGGGTAAATGTGTCACTTAAACAATACCCCTCCCCCCTCCCTCCCCAGTTTTGAATAGATATTGCTGTATTGAAAATTCCTTTCAAGTCAATCTCTGTACTAACATGAGTAGCAATACAATGTTGTTCTGTTTTTGTATCTGTACAATTATGTATAGGCTTGTTTACTATAATTGTATGAAAATTGCAATAAAAATTAAAAAAAAAAAGACCACACTTCACCCCAAAACTATAGACCAATTTTGATTATCATTAATAATGATCTTAAGATATTCAGTAGAATTCTGGCAGACAGATTGGCAAAGGTGATTCCATCACTCATTTCACCTTATTAGGTTTTACTCCTCATCGGTTAATTACAGATAATATTCGTCTGGCAGCTAATATCATCCAAGACGCGAATGCCTCCTCCAGGAAACTGCTGTTATTAAGCCTTGATCTCCACAAGGCATTTGATAGTGTGTCTTGGAGCTATTTAACCCCTTTGTTGCAGCGTTATGGAATGCACAGAGAATTTCTTCATGCGTTTCAGGCGATGTATACAAATCCCCAAACCAGGACAAGTTACCTGGGTGTAGCTCAGATTTCTTTCTGCCTGGGAGGGGCACCCGTCAGGGTTGTCCGCTGTCGCCCCTGATATTCGTTTTGGCCATAGAACCTCTTGCCACTGCTATACTGAACCATCCTGATGTCTCCGGTTATTCTGAGCACTCTTCCACCTTTAAGCTCTGCTTATATGCGGACGATGTCTTGCTCTTTCTCACCAATCCCGTAGTCTCCTTGCCAAATTTGCTAAACATTTTATCCCAGCTTGCGGATGTTTCTGGTCTGTCGGTTAACATTGCCAAATCGGTGGCCCTCCCTGTGGGTTTTGCCTCTCCTGAGCTGCAGTATTGTAAGAGTTCATTCCCTTTCATCTGGGCCAAGTCCTCACTCTCATATATGGGTATCACTATTACAAACGAATACAAATTATTTTTTGCGTGTAACTATCCTCCTATGGTAACCAAGATAAAGAAGCTTCTGAATACCTGGTCCACATACCATATTTTTTTCTTAGGGAGAGCAACAGCAGTTAAAATGACACTGCTGCCAAAACTACTTTATTTATTCTGAGCCCTCCCAACACTTCTCTCTAAGACATACGTCTCGCACATTCAAACTCCTTTTAATAAATTTATTTGGCAACAGAAACCCCCAAGATTCTCTAGAGCAGTTTTGTACAGATCTATCAGAGCTGGAGGTTTGGGAGTTACCCAGGTCTGGCTCTACTATTTGGCAAGTAAATTTTCGCAATTAGCTCAGTGGAATATTATAGACTCACAGGTCCCTTGGGTCAAATTTGAGAGAATCTCAATCAAACCTTATTTTCTCCCGGGGTTTATGTGGTCCTCTGGAACCCCCTCCACAGGACTACTTGGTAATAACTTTATTGTGCAACAATCCTTAAAGCTTTGGAATAAATATAATCACAAATTTAATCTGATTTCCAAGGTTCCTTCAGGGGCTTCATTTCTGGGGGACCACAGGTTTCCGGCTGCCTTTCACAACCCCGAGACATATGGATTGGGGGTATCTAAAAACCTGACAGCCCCGAGGAGCGTTCAATGTAACTCAGGTTTTTCCTCCTTTTCCCAATTACAGGCGCAATATGAAATCCCAAAAGAAGAATTCTATCATTATCTACAAATCAGACACTTCTATTGGACGCACTATGGGTTATCTCCCTCTGACATTCATACCGGGTTTGCACTGATATGCCACAATAACCCTAGAGGGAAAGGCTTAATTTCGACCCTATATAAAATGCTCACCACTCAGGAGGAAGATACTTAATTAAAATACATCCTGGGCTGGGAGGGGGAGTTAGATGAGGTTTGGTTACCTCGGAGTGGGACAGGCGCTGGCAGAACATGCGTAAATGCACGTACTCTCTAACAGTCAGAGAAACGGCGATTAAAGTAATGACCCGTTGGTATTACACCCCCTGCCGGGTTAACACGGTTTTCCCACAATCTTCCCCATTGTGTTTACGAGGTTGTGCCTCTCCTGGCACTTTCTCGCATGTGTTCTGGCAGTGCCCCCTACTCTGCCCCACCTGGCAAAAAGTAGATGAATTGATAACGAAGTTGAGGGGCAGACAGTTAGATTTAAAACAAACACAGGGTCTCCTATTTGCATCTATTCCAGGGGTCCCTAAGCAACTTCAGAAATTAATACATACTATCTGTGTAGCAGTTCAATGGACAGTGGCCCTCAATTGGAGGAAGTCCTCCATACCTTTTTCCCAGGTAATAACCCGTGTAGATCAGATTATGCTAACCGAAAAGATCCACCATACCCTACATGATTCTATTCCGACATATGATGCTAAATGGAATCCATGGTTCCTTCATCGCTTGCAAGCTCAGTTACAGAATTCATATAAAAATTGAATGACAAATTCTAGACTGATTGAGATCAGAATGTCCTAATATGATTTATCCAACTTAACCTTTATCTCTCATTACTCTCTGTTTTCTTTTTTTCTCTGTTTCAAGTATTATTTCACTCTTTCTTTCCCCTTTTCTTGTCTTATTCTTTTCTTTCAATATATTTTATACTAACCTTTGTAGATTTTGCGTTACATTAAGAGGTGTATTGAAACAAGTGCTATATTCTGTTTAGTTGAATAGATATCAAACAGTGTCTTACTATTCCGATGTTATTTGTTTACCCTCCGTCCTGATGTGTCCTTTTTTGTATATCTCGTTGTAATGCAAAGCATGTATACCTCTTTCTTTATTCAATAAAATATACACTTTAAAGTAAAAAAAAAAAAAAAATAGCTAATAGGGTGTCACACACTTTTGCTATGGGCAGGGGAACTAGGCAGGGATGTCCCTTATCTCCCCTACTTTTTGCTATTGCAATAGAGCCATTGGTGGCCCACTCACTCACCCAGAGCCTGCCCACAGATCAATGGGTTCAGGTTTGGTGAATTGCATGAAAATATCATGTTTTATGCAGATGACATGATGCTTTTCTTGGAAGACACCACTGCCTCTTTGACTGGAGTCATGTCCATAATTTCTGACTTTAGGCACTTTTATGGCCTGACCATAAACTGGTCCAAGTCGGCTTTGATGGTGCTATATGAGGATCAAGGAGTGGCAATGCCTGACACATGTCCCATTCCAGTAGTCTCCTCTTTTTGATACTTAGGTGTCCAAATATTGCCCAGGATTACGGATTATTGCCAATTTACTGTTTATCCCTTATTGTCCCAATTTAGGGATAAGATTAATACCTGAAATACTCTTAAATTGTCACTGGCGGGAAAAAACAATCTGAATAAAATGATCCTAATGCCACAACTATTATATTTCCTTCACAACTTACCCATAGTAATTCATTTGAAGATATTTAGAATGAGCAATACCCTTTTTAGACTTTTACTGTGGAATGCTGCCCCCCAGGATCAAACTGGAACAACTGCAATTCCCTAAGGATGGCGGAGGATTGGCAGTACCCAATCCTTGGCTATATTATCTTGCAGCCCAAATATACCACATGCTCCGCTCCATGATCCACAATCCAGTAATCTTGTCAGCACACTTAATGCTTATTGGCACCGGAGCGGAAACTGTTCCGATGGGATTGGAGGGCAGATGTTTTCACAAATCCAACAAACAGATGCCTATTATTATGCTAATTAAAAAAATATGGAACAAGGGCAAACAGTTGCAGGGGGTGATAGGATTCACTGAGTACAGCCCAATTTGGGGCAACCACTCCTATGTTGAACTGGCTAAGTTAAGGCAAGGGCATAGATGTTAAGCTTGTGGTGTGACACTTCTGTCCCATATATTTAAAAATGGCAAGCTAATGTATTTCCCCAAACTACAACACATCTTCAGTTACGCCATGCTGTTTGCGCACAGAGTGATGCAGGAGAATGGGCTATGGCTTCTACTCCTATTTTCCACATGTTACAGTTTAGCACTGAAACTAAGAAACTAAGGGAATCATATCCTAATGTTATCAAATGTTATTAGTGGAACACCTGAGGGTGCACCCCATCAATGTGATATCCCTATGGGAGAGAGATCTGGGTCCACTTACTGGAGAGCAGTGGGAAGAAGCCCTTCAATCTATCTCTACTTGTCCTTTAATTGTAGCTCAAAGAGTATCTCAGTTATATTAGAATGCATTACACCGTAAAAAAGCTCCATAGGATAGGCAAACTGGAGGACCCCTTGTGTGGTAGATGCAGGCAAGCTCTTGGGGATCCTATCCCTCTCCTCTGTCAGAAGCTCCATTGTTATTGGGGTGCAGTGTTTTCAACGCTCAATTGGGTGTTTCAGACGAGTGTACCTTTAGATTCAATCTGCTGTGTGTTGGGAGTTCTGGAGGAGGCAATCCCAGAAGAGATTGTTAGGACTGCCTTTTTTTCCTGGAGCTATTCCAGGCTAGAAAGCTCATCTTGATGGGATGGAAATCGTCCTCACTGCCCACAGTTACCTCATGGATAGCACACATGGGAAATACTCTTATCATGGATCGATACATCTATCAACATAGCGGGAACCCGGGGAGGTTTGAAAGGATATGGTCCCCCCCATGGCTTGATACACCAGGACTGTGCCCTAAGGACTTGGTAATGTCTAGAATTCTGCAATGCCCTACAGGGTGATTTTGGTTTGATTGATTTACCTCAGGCCAAGTGAATAGTGCGACCGAGTAGGGGCTTGAGTGATGTGGCTGCATGTAATCTACCTATACTCTTTGATGTTGCAATGATAAAAGTGGTATGTGAATATTTGCATTTGAAACTGAAATGTTTGTACATTGGAAGTTGTTTTGTATGTTCAATAAAACATTTTTCTGATATAAGAAAAAGAGAGGAGCTAGAGCGGGAGGGTTCCACTATTTGCTCTTCACATTGTTGAAGAAGTTGATTAATGTCCACATGATCAATTTGATCCTTATGGTCATTTTCTTCTAATAAGGATTTGAGGTCAATAGCTATGCATTCATCTTAATTAGGATAGTGTGTTAAATTCTTCCCATTTTTATTATACATACTTTTCAATAGTAATTTCCGAGTGAAAAGTTGTAGGTTGTTAACCACTTCAGCCCTGGAAGGATTTCCCACTTTAGGACCAGAGCACTTTTTGTGATTCAGCACTGCGTTGCTTTAACTGACAATTGCGTGGTTGTGCAATGTTGTACCCAAATGAAATTAGCGTCCTTTTTTTTCCCACAAATAGAGCTTTCTTTTGGTGGTATTTGATCCCCTCTGTGTCATTTCTGATCACCGCTATAAACAAAAAAAGAGCAACAATTTTGCAAAAAAAAAACAATATTTCTTACTTTTTGCTAAAATTAAAATCCAAAAAAATATATTAAAAAACTAATTTATTCATCAGTTTTGGCCGATTTATATTCTTCCTCATATTTTTGGTAAAAAAAATAGCAATCTGCATTTATTGATTGGTTTGCGCAAAATTTGCTGCATTTACAAACCATTAGAATTAATTTCTGCCGTTTTTACCATTTTTTTTTTTTTACTGGTAATGCAATTTTTATTTTTGATATTGAGGAGGACATGTCGGACATTTTTTACACTTTTTTGGGACCAATGACATTTATACAGCGATCAGAAGTTTAAGTATCCACTGATTACTGTATAAATGTCATTGGCAGTGAAGGGGTTAACCTGGGGGGCGCTCTAAGGGTTAACTCTGTTCCCTGGGCGTGTTCTAACTGTGAGGGGGCTGGGCTGTCAGGGGCATAAGAGATCTAACTGATCCCAGTGACAGGGATCAGTAGATCTCTTAGATGCTGCCTGACAGAGTGGGGAACCGCCGTGTTTACATCTGTGGTTCCCCCGTTTTTCTGCTGTGGCAAGCAATCGCGGCTTGCCGGTGGACTTCGGGTCCACCCGAGCCATGGGCACACTCCTGCACACTCCTGCAGAGGGCAGCGGGCATGAGAGCACACCACCTGTGGCGCGCTCCCGCCTGCTAGCTGCGCATGCGTGAGCCACCGTTTAAAGATGGTGATTTGCGGGACGCTGTCACTCTGCAGCATTAAAAGTACATGAGCCGAATAGTGAGGATAAGTTGACTATGTTAATTTTTGTGTATTCATCTGTTTATTGCCTTTGGTCCGGTTGGTTGTTTTTTTATTTTAATTTTTATATTTTATATTTTTTATTTTTTTAATTTTTATTTTATTTTTATTATTTCTTATTTTCATTCTTATTTATTTTATTTTTTCATTTTCAATTTATTTTATCAATCATTTTTCAATTATCACTTTTTATTTCCATGCAATTTCTATCCCCAATATATACATCCAGTTCATAATTATTATTTTTTTTTCTGTGAGGTGGGCACTGCTGAGTGGGTGTGCGCTTGGCATCACCCGGTACGCACGGGCCTCTTTGCTCCTGGTTTTGCCATGTTGCGATAATGATGTCAGCCTTTTTTTTGTTGGCTTACCATAGATCCGAGGGTTCTGGTCGTGTTTCCTGACCGTAACGCTTCCACTACCTCACTTCCTTTTGTTGCTCTGCAACAATCAAGCCGGTGTCCATGCGTGTCAGTGGGCCCTTAACTCGTGACGTCATCCTGCATGTTATGTCACCCATTGGCGGTGGATGGGGCGAGACGATGCGCTGGGACTTGGAGAAAGCCGTGCGCACATGGAGCTCCCCCTACACACACCAGGGGGAGATTAAAGGGGTCGTAAAGGTTCATTTTTTTCAAATAACAAACATGTTATACTTACCTCCTCTGTGCAGTGGTTTTGCACAGAGTGGCCCGATCCTCTTCTTCTGGGGTCCCCCAGCGGTGCTCCTCCTCTTCTCAAGTGCCCCCTCAGAGAAGCGCTTTCCCTGGGGGCACTCGTCCGAGTCCTGCTGCTACGTCCATTGACACAGACAGCAGGACTCAGCCCCCACCCACAGCTCCCACGCCACTGGATTTGATTGACAACAGCAGGAGCCAATGGCTCCTGCTGCTATCAATCTATCCAATGAGGACCCGAGCCAGCAGCTGGAACTGCTGGGCTCGTCCCCATCGCTACAACAATCAGGCTAAGGTAAGTAAAAGGGGGGCTCTGGGGGGCTGCTGCACTACAGAAGGTTTTTCACCTTAATGCATAAAATGCATTAAAGTGGTTGTATACCACTTTTGTTGATTTTTACCTACAGGTAAGCCTATAATAATGCTTATCTGTAGGTAAAATGAATATCTCCTAAACCTGTATGATTTAGGAGTTATTCACTCTGCTTGCAGCCGCCAATGTCACGGCGCATGCGCCGTAATGTCCTAGCGAATGCCCGGTGTATAGCACCGGACCTTGCCAGAAACCTTACCGGAAAGACAAGCTCCTGTGCGCATGCGTGGGAGTGACCTCTCGCGGCTCCAGCCACTCACAGCGCTGAAGCCGCGAACCCGGAAGGAACCCCTGAAGGAAAATGTCAGCTCCATCTGCGGGGACCGGGTGGACCTGTCGGAGCTTCGTTTTGAGGTAAGTATTTCATAATGAGCTAGTATGCGGTTCATACTAGCTTATTATGCCTTTGCCTTACAGGTTTTTTTTTTTTGGGAGTATACAACCGCTTTAAGGTAAAAAACCTTAGAGGATTTACAACCCTTTTAACACTCTCACACAGCCCTATTTAAATGCTCAGGGCAACTATAGCAGCCTGAGCCACCATTCCAGGCAGAAGTACAAACATAGAGGGTGCGCTGGAGCAGAGGGAAGTAAGTGGAAAAATAATGTTGAAGTCATTAAACAATTCATACAAAAACAGACAGTTTATTTAAAATCAAGGATAAAAAATAGTCGATAAGAGAATCACTGGCACAGCTCATGCAGCAATAGTCAGGGCATGAGCTGAAATTGAGCACACTCACAGTTCACCGGTGGGGATGGAGTGTTGGATGGATGGATGGCTGTCTCCTCATCTGCGGCCTGGGGAATGTAGGATGGTGACCAGGCTAGTGTGAAGCATAGTTGGTAGTGCTGTGGAGGAGCCGGGTCATTATCCTACATTCCCCAGGCTGCAGATGAGGAGACAGCCATCCATCCATCACTCCATCTCCACCTGTGAACTGTGAGTGTGCTCAATTTCAGCTTATTCTCTTCCCTTTAATGCATGAACTGTGCCAGTGACTCCCTTATGGACTAATTTTTATCGTTGATTTTAAATAAACTGTCTGTTTTTGTGTTAATTTTTAATGACTTCACCATTTCTTTCCCTCATACTTGCATATAATTACTAATTACATAAAATACTAACTTATAATTACATACATAATGTTTGTATTTGTGGTTTCTCAATTGATCCTTTGAGTTGTGCTGCGGCTCAGGAAGTGGATTCATTTCTCATTTGGGGCACCTTTGCAATTGCTGTTTTATCCCCTATGTTCCCTGGTGTTCTTGTTGCGCCTGGCTTTTGTGGTAGTTATTCCAGGCAGAACGGCCAAGCGAAAAAGCATTGTCAGTAAATAATCTATTGTCTTGGGGGCGTGACCTGCCGTGGACAGAGATGGACGCATCTCAGTGAACTCAGCCCAATCCTTCGCCATCCTGCACCCCACGAGCCCGGTGAGTTCATTTTACACATCATCCCTACCCTCCTCATCCCACACAACACTACAGAGGTCTTTTTTTGGAAACTGCAACAACTAAAATCGGCGCCGAATTACGGCCTACACAGCCTGACAACCAGCCGGCAGCACCTACAGCAGTTATCCCCCATCAGAGCTGCTTAACCACCGATCCGACAAGCCTCTGGAAGCCCCCACTAAATCCCATCAACCCACCTCTATAGAACCGCAATCCGGTGAGCGGCGGCGGTATCAGAAGCGGGAGCGGCCGAAAATTTAGTCCGAGGCTTCACTGAGGCCTCCGCGACCGCCATATTGGGACTCCCACTACACGAGCTGAGAGACTCCCACGCCTGTCCCAAGAAACCACGACCATCTAATTACCAGGGAAATCGGGGACCAAAGAACCCTGTCCGCACCCTCAGAGAGTCGAGCACATCACCCTCAGGGTTATACCGCCAGCGCCTCCGGAGTCACTTCGGAGCCTGATTTAAAAGCCGGCGAGGGCGAAGACTATGGCGGCGGCGAGTGGCCTAACGCCAAGATATCTCCACCCAACTACCCTAAATCACCCCCGAAGGTCTCCGAACAGCCTAGCCACCAATTCGTCGAGACTACCCCCTATTGACGACATCCACGACGGCCGACCAACAGTCCGACACATCCGGCATTAAGCCGCGGCTAAAATCAACAACGTCAAAGGTTTTTTTCTGGAGACATCACAACACACCCTACTCCTCCCATCCCTACTACACATTTTACTTGA
>BLSH010504815.1:267029-284520 GCA_018402905.1 Glandirana rugosa
TTTTTTTTTTTTTTTTTTTTTTTTACCATATATACCTTGTTGAATTCTGACTAATACATAGGGGCAACTATCCCTATTAGTACCCTTATGATCTATACAGCTAATTAAGCGCATTATACATATTTGACTTATAGATTTAACTGCAGACTGACTGTATGTCCTTGCCTATTTGAGGGGACATCTATGCCCCTCTGTGTTGCACTAAATACTCCCTCTGAATTTGCCTTGGATTTAGACACATTGATTATGTGACTTATAGTGCAGCACTTTGCACTTTAATATACACATATACTCAGCTTTGTGCGGATGCTTTATTTACATTTTCCCTTCTGTGTCTAGTACCAGATGGTCTCAGTGCTTGCTGAGCATTTTCCGCCCAGTCCACTGCCCCCACCCATCCCTCCTGTACAATCTGAGGAGGATATCCCTGCATGTGGTTACAGCTCATTTACTGTTTTCTTTTTATAAATGTGGTTGATCCTGCCAGAGCGTGGGGTTATTTTGTAAGTATTATGCCTTGCACCTACTCTTTGCCATATATATTGTCATATGATACAGACGAGTACAAATTTTGTTTTCCATGTAATTTGATATGATTCTTATTCTTAGACCAGCACAATGCAGAGATGTCCCTGAGGAAAGGGACTTAGAACATCGAAACACGTTGGAATTTGCAACCTCTGCATGCTGACAATAATAGTAACACAGTGGGATTTTCTATGAGCATTATTGTACTTCACTTTTATTATGTGTAGCTTTTTGATACTTTTTTGTATGTAAAAAAAACTTTTTCTACAAATAAAACCCAACATTTCTTAATACAAATGTTTACTCTTTGAGCCATTAAAGTTCCATCCTAATGGGAGGAGAAATGATGTTTACATCTCTTGTTACGTTTATGTACCTTTGATGTATCGCTGTTGTTTAGAGGTTATATGCTTAATTTTGATAAAAATAAATAAATATATTGAAGGTAAAAAGAAAAAAAAAACACACACACACAACTGAAATGTGGCTTTGATCATATGCTTCTTTGCCATATTGTCACTGAATATTATTCTTCTTGGGGACCTAATAGAAAAATTATCTAATTTACAACAATGTGAATTAAGAAATATTGTAATGTACCTGCGATGGAGTCTGAAGTGCAGAGATAGGCTTGCCTTACAGCTCTAGCTCAGGAGCCCTGGTAAGGTAACAGGGAATGCCAATGCACAGAGTGGCACGAGTGCCTGTAAAGTATGCGCTGATGTGTGTTAGGTTGCGCAGAGATGACTGGCTGGATGCACACAGGTGGAAGGACCAGAGCTTGAGGCAGGCACAGGTCAGCTTATGCAGATGCAGGTATGAGAGCGAAGACAGGGTCTAACAGTCCAGGTCAGCAACATTCGGGCAGATCAAGGTACAGGCAGCAGAGTGGTCAGAAACCAGGCCAGGGTCAGTAACAGCAAGCTAGATTATACAAAGTAGCAGGCAGAAGAACAGTCCAGAGGTAAGCAAGGAGTCGGTACAGGTGGCGTTCAGGCAGAGTCAGGTACAGGTGAGGCCAGCAACAGAGGATCAACACAGAAACAGATGCACAGATGCTCAGAAACTCAAAACATGTAAAAAGACACCCAGGCAAGCCAATAATTAATTAGTGCACAGGGTAGTTCAAAGCCAGAACTGTATCCCTATGCTGAGGCCCCCACCTAAATTAACAGGTGTCGTTCCTTAAGGTCATAAATAAACATTTAAAAAAATGGGGATTAAAGATCACCAAGAAACCTTATAAAGCAACACCATGGACTTAAAAAATCCACTTTATTGAATATGGTTAAAATGAATTAGTGCAAAAAACTGCCACTGATGCAAACATTAAAAATGACAACATTATCAAACAACTCAGATACCTGCTGGCAGCACACTTCATACAACCACCATATGCAGTCCACACTGGGATGAGTCTATGGGGATACACAGGCTCTTCCACAGTCAGTGGGATAAGAAAGGATGAGATTATTTAAATGGTCAAACCACTCAATCCACAGAGACCAAAACCCTGAAAATCTTCCAATCAAAGGGTGTAGAACTGCACATAGAGTGCCGCTGAAGCTGAATGTTCAATTAAACCGCAATGAGAGTAATGCAGGCTGGATGGGGAGATAAGAACGGGATGGAAATGGGAGTAGCTGGCTGTACCTTAGATAGGGTCTATGGATAAACAGCAGAACTAGTCACATAAGTTGGTTTAAATCAACCTCAAAACAGGAGATTCACAGCCAGATGTCGCTGGATATATATAGACTGTCACCACGCAACTCAGGTGGGCCACCCTCACACCCAGTCCAACTTTTGGGAAACAGGCTTGCTTTGCAGGACTCCATCTCTCCGGGGTATTGGACTATGAAACAGGAGCAAGCATGGACTGCACACAGCATGAGGATTTTCATCAACCTCCCCTTCTGTGCAACATGAGGTGGTGAGCATACTGATGTACAGCGGCCATATGCTGCCCAGTGAATGCTTTATGGGACTTGTGTGTTGAATCCTTACCCGTCTATATATATTCAGCGACATCTGGCTGTGAATCTCCTGTTGTGGGGTTGACTTACACCAACTTATGTGACTAGTTCTGCTGTTTATCTATAGACCCTATCTAAGGTCTTCCAATCCAGCCTGCATTACCCTCATTGCGGTTTAATTGAACATTCAGCTTCAGCAGCACTCTATGTGGATTGCTACACCCTTTTATTGGAAGATTTCAGGGTTTTGGTCTCTGTGGATTGAGTGGTTTGTCCATTTGAATAAGCTTATCCTTTCCTGGTGCATCATGGCAGCATACACATGGGTTGTGGCTCCGCCCCCACAACATGATAGGGCCGGTTAACTATAAATCAAAGACAGACCCGGCTCACAGCATTCTCCTTTTTTTCCCTCACCTGATTAGGACTGGAGTCGTGAGGTATCCCTTACCGTTTGTCGCCCCAGCCAAGTTCAGCCTCTCTTGGGTGGAAGTCCTTCCTGTACAGTCTCTAAATGAGCTATATGGTTGGAGCCCTATTATGGTGGTCTGGGGGGAATATTTCAGCCTCTCCTGGGTGGATGTCCTTCCTGTGCAGTCTCTAAATGAGCTATATGGTTGGAGCACCATTCTGGTGGTGCAGGCCTCTCAAAGAAAGCTTTAAACAAGCTTTGACGTAAGTGACAGCGTTTCCCTTTGCTTTCCATATGCTTTTTACTTCTTTTCTCTGTTTTGTGGGCATTTGCCATTTCAAAGATGGCTGCATCAGTGCAAGTACACTCTGAGCATAAGAAGCAGGAAGTGATGCGGCTTTTGTGACCAGTTTCCTGGCTAGAGATTTTCCAAGATGATGATCTGAGCATGCTCAGGCACTGATATTACTAATGGCAAAATGTGACAGTTTTAAATGGTTTTATGGCATTTTTGGGCAACACATGGTGGAGCTCTCTACTCATGCATGCTGGATGCTTATGTGTTCATTGTTTGCAGGTGTTTTCCCTTTGTATGGCATTCACCTGGACTTTTCCTATCTTGTTCTCAGTGTTGCTCTGGGATCATTGTGCTCTTTATGGCGTTCACCTGGGCTCTTCCTATCCCCTTCTCAATGCTTGCTGTGGGATCACTGTGTTATGCTGTTTTTTAATTTAAGTCTGCTGCTTGCTCTGTTTCTATGGGGAACGCTGTCCAGTCAGACCACCCATTGCTTTTAAGGTAAATGGATTAGGTAAGTAGTGAAGATTGAGAAAAAGAGAGCTAATATCTATAGTCTTATAAGGACCACAAGATGGAGGGAGCTGTCTAAAGGAACAGACATCCAGGCAATGTTGATTAAGGTCACCGTCTTACCCCCTCGTTGTCATTTCTCCCCATTTACAAACATCACACGTTACCAGACCTAATAGGTGCTGCATATGTGGTAGAAAGTCATTGCCTGCCAAGCTAGTATGTCAAATCTGCCTGAAACAAGCAGGATACAGCCCTGCAAGGACCTCAAGATGAAGGTAGCCTTCTAAAAGCCAGAACAGTCACCATTTAGGCACAGACATCCAGGAAACATTGATCAAGGTCATCATCTCACCTCTCATTATAATTGCTCCCTGTTTACAAACATCACAGGTTACCAGCCCTAATGGTGGCTGCATTTGTGGTGGAGAGTCATTGTTTGACAAGCTAGTATGTCAAGTCCGCTTGGAGGAAGCGGCAACTGACAAATAAGGGGATGTCTGGAAAGTAGCTGCCTTGATTAAAGAATCAGCCAAGGAGTTGATACGTGAAGCCTGTACTCCCCAGTTGGTGGCTGAATTGCCTAGCACTTCCAAGCAGAGCCAGTAGGTGGTGTCCAAATTGGAAAGCTTGTCAGAGGAAGAAAATGTTAAAGGGGCCACAAGCTTTGAAGATTGCCCAATAGAGCCTTTTTGTAAGGCAATTGCCTGGGGTGAAGTGGAGGAAACTCTCCACAAGGTTAGAAAGTATTCATTCCCTTCACTGAACAAATGGAGGAGTTAATCCAGGAAGAATGGAAGGGTCAGAGAAAAAGGCCCTTATAAACAGGATGTCAAAACGGTATACTCTGAAAAAGCTAACAGGCTCTAGTCTGAAAATTAGATCTAGATCTGAAGTGTTCTTTCATACTGCAGCATTTGCAGGTGGCAGCAGACAAGGAATAACCAGCCCCTGTGCTGAGTGGATCTAATGGGAGTGGTTTCATAATTATCAACCAGCTGCTGCACCTGCCGGACTCTGAGGAAGGTGGCAGGGTCTGCATCCCTTTAGACATGATTTTTCTATTGGGAGTATCTTACCAAAACTACTTTTTTGTTGCAGCGGATGCCAAAAATCTGACTTTTATTTTGGTCCAGACTTCTGGGAATATCAGTGAGTCAGTCACACAAACAGGAAATGATGTTGCAGGGGGGTGTTCTGTGCACATTCTGTGTACAGAACACCTTCACATAGTCATATTGCATTGCATTTTACAGAAAATTACAGCCCTGAAGATTGAAAAGTGGAGTAACCTTTTAAAGAAGCCATTCTGGCAGAAGTGAAGAGACAAGGTGGTAATGGCTTTGTAAGAGCTAAAACTCATTCTTTCTTTTTAGGTTTGTGTCAGTAGACGTCAATTGATATTTTGCAAGAGCAGTGTTCCCCGTGGTCACAGCAAGAAGGGTATTATAGCTGAAGCCACGGTTGGTGAATTGCCTTAAAAAAAAAATAAAATTGGTGCAAGATACCAGACAACAGATCCAATCTATTTGGGAGTAGACAGGATACAGCCACCTCAATGGTGACCACTGGCAGGTCAGGGCGAATATCATCTGACAAAAAACAGAATATTCTGAAAGGTCCAACATACAGGCAGCAACTCCCAAATAGATCCTAGGAGGCAAAATCCTATGGACCGGGAAAAAGATTGGTGAAGGAACTGGAGAAAGACCCAATCTTCATTATTAAAGCCTTAATAATCTAAAGCACCTGTCTTGGGAGATCAGCAAAAGTCTTTTTAATGGTGCACTCATACAAGGGGGTGCCTGTGTGAAGCTTTGCGCACACACCTGGATGGAAAATATTCAGGATCAGTGGGACATATCAGCGTGACATTGGTGGAAGTTTAAGGGATGTCCACCTTTCTGGTAAAATCATTTTTATTGAAAAAGTATAACATCATGACAAATGTTCACTCATGCAGGGGTGTAATTCAATGAGCATAACGATCATATAACATTGATAGGTGGGATGTCCACCTTTCAATCTCTTCCAGTCAGCCAGGCTACCAGAATTAATGGAAAATTTAAAAAATTCCCGTCAAGTTTTGTAGCCGGATTAAATAAATGAGCAACCTTAAAGGCTCCACTTTCCTAGAGGAGATGAGGATTTGGTTCACCTCCGTTCTGGAAATTTTTTTTAAAAAAAATAAAAAATCAAGTAATCTGTGCCCAGTGGTTAAAAAAAAAAACCCTCAACAAGCGCAGGAAGTTGGAGCCATGCAAGATACGAAACCTCCAATCCATTATATTATTGATAAATCTGGGAGACTGGAGGCTCTGTAGGTTTATCAGACACCTACTTGTCCCAATTCATCCTCAATTCCTCTGCCAGTGTCAGTGCCTCCCCTTCGGTCTGTACACCTCCCCCAGGACATTCACAAAGGTCTCACTGTCTGCAATAGCGATGGGGAAAATTAAGTTGAACCTCCACAAGGGAATATCTGTCCTCTGATAAAGTCAAAGGTGCTTTGGGAGTGAAGTCTCTCTAGCAGAACAGTAACAGAGTATCCTTGGCTCTTTGTAACTGACCGATTGTTTTTGAATGGAACATTATCACATCAGACCCCAGCTAGAAAGGTTGGGGGACACATTTCAAAGAGCAGGCTGCTTGAGGTCATGGGATGTTCAGCTTATGAGGCATAGTATTGAATGCTCTTGAACTGAGAGTAGTGTTCAAAGCCCTTCTGTCATTCACTCCTTTTTAGAAGAGGAGCAAGATTTATACTGTGCCTAGACAGCAGTGGAAGGGTAGAATTCTTAGGCTGTCAGTGGAACTTCCTGTATCAATAATTGCAAACATGCCATTTTGGCTTAGGAGTCTCTAGTGCCTCTCCTACACTTAAGCATTGAGTCATCACTGCCTCTTCCAGTGATGATAGATTTGCTCTCTCATGGCCAGTTTTGCCATCCAGCCCCAAGAGACTACTGTTTGATGGCATGGAAGTTGAGCGGTGCAGGCTACCAAGTCAAGGGTGCTCAATGCAGGTAGTGGCTACCTTGTGTTAACCACTTGCCGACCGCCGATCGGCATCTGACGGCAGCAAAGTGGCTCTGTAAGGCGAAACGCCGTCATACGACGGCGGTCGCCAGATCGCGCACAGTGAGCGTGCGCGCGCCGCCGGAGGCGCGCTCACTGTGTGCGGGGAGGGCCAGGGAGCGGGTGCGGCGGCTTCGATTGCCGCCGGCCACCCGCGATGCCCACCCCCGGAGTGAAGGAACGGAGATCCGTGTATGTAAACACGGACCTCCATTCTGTGAAGGGGGAAGGGCTGTGATCACAGCCTTCCTGTACGTGGAGGCTGTGACCACTTCCCTTCCCCAGCTAGAGCAGTCCCCCCCCCAGTTAGAACACGCCCAGGGAACATAGCTAACCCTTAGAGCGCCCCCTGCAGGTTAACCCCTTCACTGCCAATGGCATTTACACAGTAATCAGTGCATTTTTATAGCACTGATCGCTGTATAAATGCCAATGGTCCCAAAAAAGTGTCAAAATGGTCCGACATGTCCGCTGAAATATCGCAGTACTGCTAAAAATCACAGATCGCCGCCATTATTAGTAAAAAATAAAAAAAATAAAAAGCCCAAAAATTAATTCTCATCATCCGTAAACGCGACCACTTTTGCGCAAACTAATCAATAATCGCCGATTGCGATTTTTTTTTATCGCAAATATGATGAAGACTATAAATCAGCCAAAAACTGTGAAAAAAAATGTTTTTTTTATATTTTTTTTTTGGATTTGTATTTTAACAAAAAGTAAGAAATTTGTTTTTTTTTGCAAAATTGTCGCTCTTCTTTTGTTTATAGTGGCGATCAGAAATGACGCAGAGGTGATCAAATACCACCAAAAGAAAGCTCTGTTTGTGGGGAAAAAAGGGCGCAAATTTCGTTAGGGTACAACATCGCACGACCACGCAATTGTCAGTTAAAGCGACGCAGCGCCGAATCGCAAAAAGGGCTCCGTCCTAAAGCTGGAAATCCTTCCGGTCCTTAAGTGGTTAAGCGAGAGGTCTTTGTGAATAAGACTTACCAAAGAATATGGGAAAATTATGCAGATCTCACACAGTAAAAGCCTGGAGTCCTTTATCACCTAAACGAGCCAAAGTTCTACAGTTCTTACAATTGGGGCGAAACAATGGCCTAGGTTCAAATATGTTTAAAGTTCAAACTTCAGCCTTGTCTGCATTTACAGGGAGTCCTTAACCCTTTAGTGATGCAATTCTCAATAGGCTTGCATGAATTTATATACCTGCCAGGAAACCATTGTTCCCTATGTGACATTTGCTTATGTTCCTCATCTCTATCAAGGCCTCACTTCTATCCTACAGAATTGGCTACACTCTGCAATCTGAAGATCGTATTTCTGGTTGCTAAAACCTCTGTGAAAAAGGGTGTCAGAGCTGCAGGCTTTGTACTCAAGGAGCCTCACCTAAACGTTCTACCCGGGCAGAATAGTCCTAAAACTCCAGACTGCCCTGGATGTTGATCTAACTCTGGTGACCTGCTTGGCAGCTATCTTTTCATTCAGGAAAGCTGGAATCTGTACTTGGTTTTAGCGTGGCTTAAGGCAGGGTCAATCAGCATAACATGTACAGTCATATCCTATATTAAGACAGTTAAAAGAGCCTACTCTCTACAAGGCCTTCCTGTTTCAGATGACTTAAGAGCACATTCAACTAGGGCAGTGCCAGCTCTGTGAACAGCTCAGTGCACAGCTCAGTGCTGAGTGTCTCCTGAGACTATTTGCAAGTCAGCAATATGGTCCTCCCAAGAAACACCTTTATTACACTTTAAGTGAACTCGGCTCACAACAGTAAAATTTGGAAAATTCATGGTGCATAATTGCGCTTCTGATCATTACAAAATTTTTCTTGCACCCTCCCATACGGTGAATTATTTCCCATGTGTATGCTGCCATGATGCACCAGGAAAACTGAAAATTGTATACTCACCTTTCCAAAATTTTCCTTTCCTGGTGAATCTTCAGCAGCATACAGATTCCCGCCCAAATTGGTGAGAGTTACAGATAATGCTGTGAGCCAGGTCTGTCTTTGATTTATAGTTAACCAGTCCTATCGTGTTGTGGGGGCGGAGCTACCACCCATGTGTATACTGCCATGAAGATGCACCAGGAAAGGAAAATTACAGAAAGGTGAGTATACAATTTTCTGTTTTCTTATCCCACTGACTGAGGAAGAGCCCATGTATCCTCATAGACTCATGGTAGTGTGGACTGTATGTGGTGGTTGTATGAGGTGTGTTGCCAGCAGGTATCTGAGTTGTTTGACAACGTTGTCATTTTTGTTGTTCGCATCATGGTAGGTTTTTGCACTAATTCATTTAACCATATTCAATAAAGTTGATTTTTTTAAGTCCATGATGTTCCTTTATAAGGTTTCTTGGTGATCTTTAATTCCCATTTTTTTCACAGGTGCTCAGGAGCCTAATAGCCCAAATGATACTGACACAGAGGACTAGTGCAGTTTAAATAGCCCGCCTAGCCACGGGCAGTGGTTCTTAGGCCTATGCACCTACGTGCATTCAAACATCTTTCCTGACAAATGTATCTTTCTGAAAAACAGGTCACCAACTTAGACAATATTTCTATTATGTTAAATACATACTAATATGGTAACAGCACCTATAAGGAAAGTAATCTTTGAACAAATCAATGTTAGAAAATATCTGTAAGCAATAACAAACCCCTTCAACTCTCTAGCATAGTCTCCATGACTCTCATGCCTGATGTTTACAAGCAATGATCTCTCTGATCAGTTACTTCTCTTGTCGAGAGCACAGTTAGCTACACACAGACAATCAGGCTCAAGGAAAATCACATTCGTTTCTAAGTCTACTTATTAGGGAATAAGCTTGGAATGATTGACCAACATCACATTTCATATGGAAGTAGAGTATATTGAATAAAAAAGAATTTAACCATGTCCTCTCAGGAGCAATTTTTTCATTTTTCACACACATGTTAAAATCTGCATTTTGGACTAGAAAATTGCTAAAAACCCAGAACATTAGATATTTTCTGAAAACAGAGGCCCTGTTGAATAAAAATATGGAAGTTGCAATTTTTTTCCATTAATCAATATTTGCTCAACTGTTTATCAAATCTATATTTTCTCAATGCTTTTGTACAAAGTCGAAGATAAGGTGTTGTTGAGTAAGTAGACACCAAAAATGTGCAACAGCAAAACTGTGTGTGCCTGCTGGTGAAAAAGGGAAAAGTTATGGTACCCCAAATTATCAATTGATGATTTAAATGCCTTTGTAGCTCATCTGTTCAGAAACAAATAAGGGACATGGAATTATTGTTCTCACTCCCATGTGCACGGTGATACCCAATGGTGTGGTGTGTGCAATTATTAGCATGTGAGCACCCTCACGTGTGTGAGCTAACATGCACGCTTTCAAGCTTTCAATTTTTTATTGTTTGTATTTATTTTTTGATCATTTACTTTTATAAACATTTTTTTCACTTAATTGTGCTACTTTAGTGACAGATACTCCCTAAAGCCTTGTACACACGATGCAATGATCGTATGACCGGATGTCCAAAATCGTATGTTGGCTGTTGTGTCTCGCATACTGACGTGCACTAAGCGATCGTATGGCCAAGCCTAACGTGGTGACGTGCTACGAGCGTATAAAGAGGAAGTTCAGGTGAATGTGATTTGTGAATTAGGAACGTATGTTTAAAGGAACGGATACTTCCATGCGTTCCTGACTTCTGAGCATGCGTGTTTTGCAGGTACAACTTGTTGGACCAACTTCTCTGTACACACTGTACAACGGTCATACAACCACTTGTTGTACAACAAACGTTCTCTAGTCTACTTCTGTTGTACGACTGTCACGCGTACTAACGGTCGGATGATCATACAACAAGCTGTCGTACGACCGTTTTCATATGACCATTGCACTGTGTGTACAAGGCTTAATGAGGCATTGGGGGTCTATTAGAGGTCTGTGCTTTAACAGCTGTTTACCCAACCTTTGAATTCAATAGTTTTTATTTAAATGTTTCAATAACATACAGAAAGAAATATCCATTGATGAACAATATATAGGATAGTATGTGAAACCAGTGATCCTACGGTACAGCAATAACATATAGGTGGTGCTATGTTGAGTAGATAAGCATCTTCCTGAGAGTCTGATTTTGCCTGAGAGAGGCAGTACCCCAGCACCCTTAAAGGGATCAAGCTGTGCTAGGGTATTTGCCTTCCACAGATTTTTCTTCCCATAAATTTTATTGAAAAGATATAGGAGCATCACAACAGTAGCACTGTACATATGTCTTATATATTGAAATTTGGTGTCATAGCATATTTTATAGTCCAACAGAACAAGAGAACAAAAGAGAAAGGAAAAAAAACCCCAAAAGAAGCAGTTCCAAGTGATTAGCTCAGTGAAACTAGTTAGTAGTATTTATCCATTTTTCCGGAGTGACTATAGATAGCTGGAGTGGTAGACCATGTGGATTCTGGACCAAGTCATACAAATGAAGAGGACAGCAATATCAATGAGGAGACGGTAGACTCTGTGGGAGTAGCTCTCATCCAGGGCACCCCTATGGGGACCTACTGTGCCCTGGATGATCGTATCTCTCTTATTGCTAAATCGATACGTACCGGATACCGAAGAAGTTCATGTTATCAGGGAATGATCATTGTGAGTGAACCAGGTTTTGCCATGGTGACCATTGCCTAAGTGCTTTTTGGAGTTGCCCTTGGGAGGAGGCCATCATCTTTTCATAGATGTAATGTTGCTGAGTTAGATCTACCGCTTCCATAGTAGTAGGAGGCTTAGGGTCTTTCCAATGTCTTGTTAATGTGAGTTTGGCTGCAAGAAGAAGATGGGTAGTCATGTGCTGTGTAGCGTGCTGGAGAGTATTAGTGTTGAGTGATAAAAGTGCTAAGCTTGGGTTTGGGGGTATTTGTATTTGTGTTATTTCAGAGATTATGGTGAATATATGTTGCCAATACGCCATGATTTTCGGGCAGCCCCATAGGATGTGCAGGAGATCTCCTACCATACCACAATTCCTTCAGCATCTATTTGGGATATTGGCGTTGAAGTGAGAGATTCTATCTGGGGTCAAGTACCATCTTAGGGTAATTTTGTTTGAGAGCTCCCATAGCGCAGAGCAGCACGTTACCTTTTGGGTGGTTCTGCACGCTTTAAGCCATTGCTCTTCTGTGAAAGTTTGTTCCAAGTCTGATTCCCATTGTTTAAAGGGGGGGGGGGTTGTGGAACTCCTTTTTTTGTTGGAGTATAATATAGAAAATAGAGATTCCTTTTTGTTTTTGGGTAGGGGAAGATGAATAGCGCCAAGCTTGGGTATGTATAGTGTGCTGTATTTGTGGAATCTTGGTTAGGCAGTGTTGAATTTGCATGAATTGATATACGTCGTGTGGAGAGAGTTTGAATTCTTTTGTAGGTTATGGAAAGTCTTAGGTACATTGCCATCATATAGGTCATGTATATGGTTGAGTCCTTTTTTGGCCCATGAAGATAGGGAGATTTGGGCAATGAGGGGGGTTAGTGCTGATAGTGGAATTTTCAAGGGAGTAGTTGTTTGGTGAGGCTGGGGTTGTTGTATCAGGTGTTTCCAGGCTTTGATTGCTGTTTGCATAGTGGGGGGGAGAAAAGATGGGGTTATTGCCCCTAGTTGAGCGCTGAACAACCAAGTTGTTGGTGGATGTTGGGAGTTGTAAGAGGCTTCTATTGTGCTCCAAAGTGTGTCTGGGGACTGTGACAACCATTCTCTAAGTTGAGATAGCGCTGTTGCTATGTAGTAGTCATAGAAGTCTATAAAGCCTGCACCTCTGTACATTCTATGTTTGATTAATTTGTGGTGAGCACATCTAGGTTTCTTACCCTTCCATATGAATTGGGACAATATAGATTGTAAGGATTTGAAGAAGGTGGCTGTAACCGGGATTGGTAAGGTTCTAAAAAGATATATAAGCTGCGGGAGTTGCATCATTTTAAACGCCGCAAGTCTGCCTGACCAGGAAAATTTGCGTTTGGCTAACTGTAGAAGTTCTTGTTGGATTTTTTCCCTAGTGGTGAGATAGTTATGATGAAATAGAGACTTGGTGGATCTTGTAAGCTGGATACCCAGGTAGGGTATACTTTTTTCAGCCCATTTATAGGGGTGGAGTTGTTGGAGGAGATTGATAGTCGTTGCGTCTACCCCTATATCAAGGATGCAGAATTTGGTTGTATTGACTTTGTAGTAGGAGATCCTACTGAACCACCTTAGTATTTTTTGAGCTTCTATTAGGGAGGATGTTGGGTTAGTTAATATGAGGATTACGTCGTCCGCGAATAGGCTTATCTTGTGGTGGTGGGGTTTGATGTGTAAACCTGTGATGCTATTATCCGATCTGATATGTTCTGCTAGGGACTCCATGACTAAGTTGAAGATTAGGGGCGAAAGAGGGCATCCCTGCCTTGTGACATTGGTGATCTGAAATGGAATGGATAGAAGGTTGGATGTATATACTTGCGCAGAAGGTTTAGTGTAAAGTGCTCGGATAGCTTGTAGTATGAGGCCTGTAAAGCCAAATTTATGTAAGGTCAAGGTGAGATAGTCCCAATTAACCCTGTCAAATGCCTTCTCTGCATCTAGTGAAAGAAGCAGAGAAGGCGTTTTGGTAGCGTTCGTGTGGTGAATTAAATTGATTATGCATCTTGTGGCGTATGAGGTTTGGCGTTTTTTTATGAAACCGGTTTGATCTTTATGGATTAGTAGGGGCATTATGTCTATCAGTCGGTTTGCTAGTGTTTTGGCGTAGATCTTAAGGTCGAGATTGAGAAGGGTTATGGGACGGTAGTTTGAGGGGAGCCATGGGTCTTTCCCTGTCTTCGGCAATGTCACCACTAGCGCGGAGAGCATCTCCGCTGGGAAAGATGAGGAGGACGCAGCGTCATTATAGAGATCACACATGTGTGGGAGGAGTTGGTTTTGGAATTGTTTAACGTATTCTCCGGTGAGGCCATCTGGACCCGGAGATTTGGCGTTGGACAATTGGTCTATCACTTTTCTCACTTCGTCTATGGAAAACGAGTTGTTCAAGGTGGTAATTTGGTCTTCCGTTAGTTTAGGAAGTTTTATCTGATCTAGGAAGGACTGTATTTCTTCTTCTTCTGTATTTCTTCTTGTGATGGCATGTGGGTATCTTTATCTGCCTTGATGCTGTACAAGTTACTGTAGTAACTACTAAAGGCATCCGCAATGGATTGGGGGTTTAAAAGTTTTTTGTGGGTGCTGGGGTGATGTAGGCAGGTGATTCTATTTTTAGTAGTCTCGGTTAAGGGGAGTGGGTACTCTGAAGATTGTTGCTGTCTTGGAATTTCAATGCCTTACAACAAAAGAAATAAAATGAAAAACAAGCGAGGAATTATTCCCCAAGAGTAGAGTAGCTTCATCCCTTTGTCAATGGTGGATATTGTATGTTGGGTGCCGTTATTAGTTATGATCAGGGTTGCAGGATGGCACCATTTGTAAGTTACCTTGTGGTTGTTGAGGGCCTTGGTCACTGTTTTAAGTTGCCTTCGTAGCTGGAGTGTGTGTTGAGATAAGTCTGGGAAGATTTGGATTCCTTTGAAGGGGTCAGGTAGAGGTAGCATGTTTCTCGCTTTAGCTAGGATTTGTTCTTAAGCTAAAATGTATTCTTAGAAGAACATCACGTGGGATGGCCTCCTCTAGGTGTCTTGGTTTAGGGATCCTATGGATCCGGTCGATGGTGAGTTCTATGGGTGAGAGCTCTGGCGCAATGAGAGAGAACAGTTTATTGGCGTAGGCCTGCAGGTCCACAGAGGGGATGGATTCCGGGACACCTCGGATTTTAAGGTTATTCCGCCTCGAGCGGTCCTCGAGGTCTGCCAGTTTGATTTTATCCAGGTGTTTTCCTCCTTTTGTTCTGCGTAGGCATCTACTAGGTCTTTACTGTGATGGTACATTCATCCATCTTGTTTTCTATGTAGTGAACTCTGTCATCTAGGTTTTTCATGTTTGCTGAGAATTTGTTGAGGACTGAGGTGAAACTGGCAGTTAGTGAGGTTTGTAGGGACAGAAGCATATATTTTAGGGTAGAGTCAATTACCGGTTGTCCCGTGGTGGGGAAGGAGGCTATGGGTGGATGAGATTGTGAAGGTGGTAGGAAGCCCGTGTCCCCTGTGGACTGGTTCTTGGAGTCCAATGTCATTTTTGATTTGACTGGGCTTTGTGATGTTGGGCTGATAGGAGGTGATAGGTTGGGTGAAGGCATTAGTAGTGAGGTGTCGCCCTCTCCTGGGTCTGCATCTGGGAGATCCGTATAGGATGTGGACTGGATGTTGATATGTGGCCTCGTGCTATCTTTTCCTCTGTCAGTGTCTGACCATTGGAAGAAGGCCATGAGCTTTTTAGGGTTCCTTTCTTCTTTCCTTTTGCGGGACATCTTGTGAGATGTAGTGAATTCAAGGTATGCGATAAGTTCAGAGAGGTGTTAAAGTCCTCCTACACTGATATATGTTATCAATCGGGCTGGTATGGCTCTTATTTTAAGTTGCCATTATGTGTATTTGCTGGCCAGTTAGTTGAATGGGTGTACCAATATGGCCGCCGTGTATGAATGGGTGCTGAGGCAGACAGTTTAGGATGTAACAGCCCCCAGGTGTTGTAGTAGCCCCTAGCAATGGGTTGCTGGTGGTGATGGGAATTTGGCAAGAGCCTTGAAGGTTTGTGTGGCGAGGCCGCCAGCTTCCAATCTGGTGTTAGTTATAGGCCTCAGTAGGCCACAATAGGCCGTTTCTGGGCTACAGGGGGATTTGGTGGTTGGGCTTTAGGGCTGTGGTAGGATGGGTTGGCTGCTCCTGGGATGGCCTTGTGTCCTACAAGGCCTAGATTGGCTGCAGATGGCTTTTTAATGAGCAGAACGATTGTTCGGCTACATAGGCCGCAAGCCGCGGGCTAGATTTTCGGCCGCGCGGACGTCCGTTCCTCGCGAAGATCCGGCAGGAGGGCAGCGGAGGTGTCGGTAAGGTGGATGGAGGTGTTAGGTGGGCTCACCTTGTCCATGGCTCCAAGGATGCCTGTGGATTAGGAGTTATCCGCCAGAGCTCCCTTCCAGGCGACCGCTCTCATGCGATGCAGGCCACACACCCCTGTTTACCCAACCTTTGACAGCATTTTGAAAGCTGTAAAATGGAAGTATTGAGATCTGAGCGTTCTTGGCTTACTGTCCACAGAAGAGACAGGGAGATTAATGTCCTCCCAATTGCAATTCTGAAACCCTCTATTGTGGTCCTTGGCTCTTGGGAGGAGAAGGAGAGCTCAGGCACTACTGGCATAGTGGAGATTGCACTGAAGGAGTTCTGTAAAAGTGATTAAGTACTTGTGTAGCCACTTAATCATTAAAAAAAAAAGCTGGAAGCTGGCAGCAAACAACAAAAGCCAGTTTACCACTGCTATTGCAGCCATAATATTGTTTTAACCCCTTGAGCTCTGGATGAACCAGACTCATCCACTCATCACTATCGATGTGGTTGCCAGGAGTTGGTAATGGCAATAATAAATATCTTAGTAAAAAAAAAAAAAAGAATGATTCTAGCAAAATGGTGGTTGTCTGTACATTTCAATTTACATAATCAACATTCAGCTCTATTTATTGTACATACTGTAGATTTAATGTGTTTGCTTTTGTGTTTGAAAGTTTTTCTTATATTTGGTACTGAGCAAACATAAGGCAGAGCTTAGAATTATACACTTATTTACTTACATGTGTGTATGTTGAAATAGGCTTACTGGATAATTGTACAATTAGCCATAATGTGCAAGAAAATGTTTATACTATACTAATTACCCCTCCAATCATTCACCTTATGTATGATGTGGTCATTGGAGTTGATTAACTAAGGCTGGGTTCATACATATGCGAATTGGATGCGACTTACACTGCATCCAATTTGCAGACCAATTGAAAACATGTGGTTTTCAATGGCTCTGGTTCACATATGTGCATTGCATTCACACTCCGCATTGCACACAAAACATGTGCGTTTTCTAAGCAGCGCAGTGCGAATTCTAGGCACATTCTGTTCAATGGGAAAGCATCTGATTTGCAGATGTGTTCTGTTGTGAACAGGGATCTCTCCCCCTTCTCACTACCCCCCCCAGGTCAGCTGATCCCCTGTAGAGTTGAGCGAACCTCTGGAAGTTCGGGTTCTGCTGGTCCGGCCGAACTTCGGGACAAAGTCCGGGTCCGGACGTAACCCGAACGATCGCACGGACACCGAACCCCATGTCCTGAATCAATGTCGGTAAAAACACGGATTTTCAAGCCCAGGGGTAACTAAAGTTACCCCAAGCCACAGGCACGCTAGCAAGCCCAATGCAGGCCTGGGCCTGAAACAGGGCTTCAAGCCGGCCTGGTCGTCTTGGGCTTGAAGGTCTCCAAGCGAGTTGAGATGTCCCCTAGTCGACTGGACCCCCCCCATCACTCTTCCCCCTCTCTAGGGACAAGTGTTGTCTTGTGTAGACGTTTAGTCTACGAAAGGGTAACTTGTCTTACACGGATCTTAAGCGTGACGCGACGAATCTTTTGCGTGTACAAAACACACGTTACGCCTCACACTTACGTTACGTGTATACACTTGGTCTCGGTAACTTTTGGTGTACAAAAGTTAACCAGACGTTTAACCTACGTCACATTCAGCGTAG
>BLSH010504815.1:289340-301915 GCA_018402905.1 Glandirana rugosa
GCAAGCCCAGGCATGGCTTGAAAGCCCACAGGCTCCGTGCCTGGGCCTGTAAAGTTTTTAGCAAGCCCAAGTCAGGCCCCAAGACGATAAAATGAGGTGCACAACAAATCTCTAATTTCTGCTATCTGTCCTCAGAGCAACAGCACAGACAGCAGTAGTAAAGTAACCTATCTCAGGATGCAGGATCAGGTCTTAAAATGTCTCTATTCTCTCCCTCACCCTGTCAGCTTCCTTTCCCTACATTAACCCAAGAGCATGTGACTGCAGCACTACGTGACTCCAGCTTATAAAGAGGCTGGCTCACATGATGCACTGGCCAATCACAGTCATGCCATTAGTAGGCATGGATGTGATGGCTTCTAAGGGCAAACCAGTGAAACGCTTGTTGATTGGCTGCCCTGCAGCTTCTCAACACGTGGAGTAAAATAGCAGAACCCCGGACTGAACCCGAACGATTTTTGAAATGTCCGGGTCCGTGCCTCGGACACCCGAAAGTTCGGTACGGACCCGAACGTTACAGTCCGGGTTCGCTCAACACTAATCCCCTGCTAGAGGGGAGAGGAACCGCTGAACGGCAGCTGTTTCTCTTCTCAGGGAGAATGGAGCAGGAATTTGAACCAGACTGGTGTGAATCCGGCCTAAAGGAACAGAGGATGTTTATTTACAATGCCAATAAAATAATTCATCCCTTTGAAAATCATCATGTTTTATTGTCATAGATTAGAATAGAACATTACAGTAAATTTAATGTTTTTGTTACAATAATCAACAAAAATATACTTTTTTTTTCGATTCAATAGTTTTTATTATTGTTATTATGCTAATCAATGTTGCAAGCAATGTTACATCTTTAAATTGGAGACTGTTGGGATTAGACATTAACAGTTTTTTAACATAAATATCTTGTTATTCCAGTAGAGGGATATGCTTAATTAATCAACAGTGCATTACTTGGGTTGTCAAATGAACATATAACACTGTATTCTTTTCCAGTAACAATGCTTTTTTAACAACAATCCCTTAGCAATGAAAGATCTGCCATTAGGGGGAATCTGGTAAGGGGGGGGGGGGGGGAGAGTGGAGAGGAAGGGTAAGGAGGGGGTAGAGGTAGAGACCTGCATGTAAAGGTTATTGGTAATTTACACTTTAATGAATTCCTTATACCAGTTCAACCAAGAGTTCCACAGTCGTCTCAACTTGGTGCTTGATTGGGCATTGTTTGCAAGGATTGTCTCGTATGTGTAGTGTGTTTGTACCTTATCAATCACATCTAAAATTGCAGGGGGATGTGTGTTTTTCCATAGTTTAGTGATGTTGCTTCTGGCTGCTAGCAACACATGTGTGATTACTTTTCTGTGAGCTTTAGGTATATCATTTATATTGAGGTTTAATAAGGTGAGGTCGGGAGTTAGCACTATGGTTAATCCCATAATCTGTGAAAAGAGATTAAAGATTTGATGCCAATATGCATGTAGTTTTGGACATTCCCAGAGGGTGTGGATCAGAGAGCCCCTCATTCCGCAGTTTCTCCAGCAGTTAAGAGGCGCATGTGTGGCACATTTTGCTAACTTGTCTGGTGTTAAGTATTTCCTTTGAGTAGTGTTCTGTGTGAGTTCACATAGTGATGAGCATTTTGTTGCTTCATATTTGGAATTAATGGCTTATTGCCATTTCTTATCAGAGTATGAGTTGCCTAGGTCTTGTTCCCATTACACAAATGCGGGGGGAGTGGCAGAAGCATGTCTTCTCTTGTAGTAGGTTGTAAAAAGTGGAGATTCCTTTCCTTCCTGAGGCTTGAGGTGAGAAGTATGTGATATATTGTATTGGAATAGGATTTAAAAGCTCTGGGTTGTTTTTTTATACCATGAGTGATTTGTAGGTATTGGTAGTAATTTTTGGTACCCAGATTTAATTCTGTTTTTAAGGTGTGAAAAGGTTTTACCTGACCTTTATTCATTCTGCCCTTCATGTACAAGGAATCATGTCCAGCCCATTTGTGTAACGAAAGTTCTGGGATAATCAGTTTAAGGGCTGTCATGGGTAGGTTGGTAGTTGTCAGTGCTGTGCCCCTCCAAGGACTTGATGTGAGACTGTGCCATGCTTTAACTGTTGCTTTTGTTGTTGATGGTAGTATAATAGGTAATTTTGTTTTAGGTTGTAAAGTACAAAGCCAGTTTTTTAGATTTTTGCCTGGTATGTAGGTTCTTTCTATTTCTCCCCATCTAGTTGTGGCTAAAGGGGGAACCATTCCCTTGCTTGGGCTAATAGGCTAGCAGTGTGATAGTCTGCTATTTCTACGAGAACTGAACCACCTACTGATCTATGTTTGATTAACCTGCTTTTTGCTACTCTAGGTTTTTTTCCCTGCCCAGATACAGTCATGTAAGGATGATTGGAGGGAATTAAGATAGCTTTTAGAGAATTGTATGGGTAATGTTCAGAAAAGGTACAGCAGTTGCGGGAGTATGCTCATCTTGAATACTGCTAGGATCCATATTTTCCAAGTTGGATGAGAGATTGGGTAAATTTTAGTTTATATGGAATATAGTTTTCTTTGTATATGTTTTTCAGGTGTTTTGTGAGAGTGATACTGAGATATTCTATTCCTGACTCTGCCCACTGAAATGGGAAATTTGTAGATATAAGGTTGCGGGTTGTGCCACCTATTCCTAAGTCTAGAATATGTGATTTAGTTGCCTTAGCTTTGTAGTAGGGTGTTGCCCCAAATTCCAAGAGCAGGGAATACACCGCTGGTAAAGACGAGTGTAGATTTGTCAGCATTAAAATTATGTTGTCTGCAAAGAGACTGTCATGAATCGTAACCTGGAACTGCAGCCGGCATGCCTGTGTGCAGGCACGTGCGGGAGCGCGCACACGGCTGGTGCGCGCACGGGTGCGCACTGCCAATGGCGCCAAACAGCCCATTTGAACAGCCAGCACCAGATGGCAGGTGCTGTCCATTCTACAGGGGTCCCTGTACCTGTGACCCCTGTGATCTGCTTTAGTGAACTTCCTGTTACCTGTGACCCCAGCTTCCTTCTGACTTTGCTAGTTATCCGCCTGCACCAACCCCGGCTTGCCTACGACTCTGTTCCTGCCTGATCCCTGTGTACTTCTGCTGCCCGCCTGTTGCCAACTCTGCCTGTGCGTGACCATCCGCTTGCCTGACCCATCTGTACCTCACTGCCAGCCTGTTACTGACCCAGCCTGCATCACTACTCTTCTGCCTGCACGAGTCTTCGGTGGACCTTCACCTGGCATCTGTGACCAAGTCCAGCCCTCGTGCCATCCTGCACTCTGGAACCACCTGTCCTCACTACCAGGGGTTCTGGAATCGGGGTAGTAAGAGAGGTTGCCACTGCATAAGCACGACTATACCACCAGGTACGTGACAATAATTCTCCTATGGAAGAACTGTGTGCACACCTTGCCGGACTTACACAAGCAGTGAAGAATCTGCAAGAGGGATACACTCGGTTGGAAAACAGAGTTCAGGATCTCTCTGCCCCAGCACCAGCTGGACCCAGTCAGGCTGCCTCTCACACCATTGTAACCCTGCCTACTGAGGCACTTAGATGTCATTGCGTCCCCCCTGTTCCCGGTCATCCTAGGCCTCCTGTGGATCAGGATCCACAGTCCTCACATTGACTGGACCTTGGGCAAGATACAATTCCTGCCACCCTACTGCCTCTGCCACTGCCTGCCTCAGCCCCGGGAAGTATCCCCATCTGTATGTACCTAGCCACCTCCGGCAACACGGCTTATATGCAAAGGCTGAAAAATGTGCCTTCGAGTGTGCCAGTATTTCCTTTCTGGGGTTAAACATCTCAGTCACAGGGACAACTATGGACTCTCAGAAGGTCTCAGCTATCCTAGACTGGCCAACGCCAGTAGACGAAAAAAAAGTTTAGCGCTTTGTTGGATTTGTGAACCTTTATAGAAAGTTCATCAGGGGATTCTCTGCTGTCATCTCTCCCATAACACAACTCACCAAGCAGAGCTCCCATTTCCTCTGGACTCCTGAGACCCAAACGGCCTTCTTGACATTAAAGAAATTGTTCACCTCAAGCACCCTGATCCAGCTCTACCTTATATTCTAGAAGTGGACGCTTCAGAGACTGCAGTAGGGGTGGTTCTTTCACAGAGACGGGGCCGAAAGCCTCACTTCACCCCATTGCCTTCTTCTCTTGGAAATTTACACCACCCGAGAGAAACTATGATGTTGAGGACAGAGAACTCTTGGCTATCAAATCGGCCCTGGAGGAATGGTGGTATCTTCTGAAGGGAGCCTCACATTCTGTTCTGGTTTTCACTGACCACAAGCACCTAGAGTATCTGCGAACTACCAAGAGACTCAAACCTTGTCAGGCTTGGTGGGCACTGTTCTTTTCTCACTTCCAACTGCACATAAAATACAGGCCTGGGTCCAAGAACGTTAAGCCGGATGCTTTATCCAGGATGTTCCATGAACCGGGGAACCCTTCTCCTCCAGACACAATCCTGCCTGCTCATAGCTTCTTGTTGACCCAGGAAGATCTCTTAACCCAGATCAGGTGATCTCTAGCCAGGTCCACCGTACCGACAGACTCCAGACTCACTATGAACGACGGGCTGTGGTGGTTGGGTAACCAAATCTTGGTCCCAGAGGAACTGCGCTTGACTGTCCTGGAATATTTCGGCAGCCGCAAGACTGCGGAGCTGCTATCACACTGAATCTGGTGGCCACTCATGAATGAAGAGTGCAAAAAGTATGTTGGTGCCTGCCCCACCTGTGCCAGAAAGGTCCAAAGCTTGGGGTCTGTTGAACCCGCTGCCTATTCCAGAATGACCCTGGTCTCAAATTTCTATGGACTTTATAGTCAAAGTGCCCCTGTTCACAGGTTTCAACACTATCTTTGTGGTGGTCGACCGCCTCATCAAGATGGCCCACTTTGTGCCCATGGAAGGCACCCTCTCAGCAACTGAGATGGCAAAAACGTTTATTAGGGAGGTGGTTCATCTCCATGGAATCCCCACCAGTATAGTGTCGGATTGTGGGGTGCAATTTACATCTCGGTTCTGGAGGTCCCTATGCTCTACTTTGGGAATTGACCTAGCATTCTCATCAGCCTACTATCCACAGTCAAACGGCTAAACAGAGAGGACCAATCAGACCCTCGAACAGTACCTCCGCTGCTGCTCCTCGTTCTCCCAAGCCAACTGGGTCTCTCTGCTACCAGTAACCGAATTCGCCCATAACAACTCAGTCCATTCTGCCACCAAGCAATCTCCATTCTGGTCAAATCTCGGCTACTATCCCACATTCTTACCCAACCTGCTGACAGAGAGTGCGGTGCCTGCCATACAGAAAATCACCCAGTTCCTGGAAAAGAACAGTAAGCTCCTACAAAAGACTCTTTCTCAGACCCAGGAACACAACAAAAGGAACTTTGACAAAGGGAGACATGGAGAATTGGATCTACAAGCCGGTGAATGGGTCTGGTTGGCAACCAAAAACCTGAGGTTATCCTGCCCCTCCAAAAAGTTAGGCCTGAAATACATTGGGCCCCTTCCAGTGAAAAGGAAGATCAATAGGGTGGCATACAAACTTGACCTACCTCCTTCGCTTCATATCCACCCAGTGAACCTGCTCAAGCCAGTAGCTAAGGATTCTTTTCCTTGGTGGAGGCTGGCCCCACCAGAACCAGTCTTAGTGGACAGAGAGGAGGAGTTTGAGGTGGAAACCATCCTTGACTGCAGAAGAAGAGGGGGCACTACCCAATTCCTGGTGAAATGGAAAGGATACGGGCCTGAAGAAAGCTCTTGGGAGCCAGAAAGCAATCTGCATGCTGAAGAACTAGTCAAAACCTTATGGAAGAATCATCCAGCTAAAAGGACCCATTAGGGCATCCGGAGGCTGCCTCTTGGGGGGGGGGGGCAATGTCAGGAATCACAACCTGGAACTCCAGCCAGCATGCCTGTGCACAGGCGCACTCGCTGGAGCAAGTGTGCACATGGCAGGTGAACGCACATGTGTGCGCACCGCCAATGGCGCCAAACAGCCTATTTGAATGGCCAGCACCAGGTGACAGGTGCTGTCCATTCTACAGTGTTCCCTGTACCTGTGACCCCTGTGATCTGCTTTACTGAACTTCCTGTTACATGTGATCTTGGCTTCCTTCTGACTTTGCTTGTTATCTGTCTGCACCGACCCCGGCTTGCCTATGACTCTGCTCCTGCCTGGTCCCTGTGTACTTATGCTGCCCGCCTGTTGCCAACCCTGCCTGTGCCCGACCATCTGCTTGCCTGACCCATCTGTACTGCACCACCAGCCTGTTACTGACCTAGCCTGCATCACTACTCTTCTGCCTGCACGAATCTTCAGTGGACCTTCACCTGCCATCTGTGACCAAGTCCAGCCCCGGTGCCATCCTGCACTCTTGAACCACCAATCCTCACTACCAGGGGTTCCCAAATCAGGCTAGTAAGAGAGGTTGCCCACTGCATAAGTCAGACTCTACCAACAGGTACGTAACAGAGACTGATTCTGTGGTTATATTCTCCTACTTGGATCCCTGATATTAGTTTAGAAGTCTGAATAGCTTCTGCTAATGGTTCAATAGTCATATTAAATATGATAGAGGACAAAGGGCATCCTTGGTGAGTGCCTTTTGATATCTGAAAGAGGGAAGATAGCATTTGGCCTATGAATACTCTGGCAGAGGGTGCAGAATATAGTGCCATAATGGCCGAAAATATAAAGCTTTTAAATCCAAATTTGATTAAGACTTCCTTCATAAATTCCCAGTGCACTCTGTCAAACGCCTTCTCTGCATTCCAAGACAGGAGCAGAGAAGGCGTTCCTTCGGCGCTAGTTGAATGTATGAGATCTAATAACCTTCTTGTGGCATCTGACGTTTGTTTGCCTTGTACAAACCCAGGATTAATAAGGTGGGGGAGAAATTTGGAAATTCTTTTAGCAAGCAATTTGGCATACAGTTTCAGGTCAACATTTAGTAGGGATGTAGGTCTAAAATTTTGGGGGGTATCTGGGATTTTGCCCGGCTTAGGTAGAGCGACAATTACAGCGGATAACATTTCTGGTGGAAATTCTAAGGAGGCAACGTCATTGAAGAGGGTTTGGAGGTGTGGGTTAAGTATGGTTTTAAATTGTTTGTAGTATTCCCCTGGAAGGCCATCTGGGCCGGGGGATTTTCCTGTCAGGAGGGTTCTAATAGTTTGTGTGATTTCTATTTCTGAAAAGGGGAACTTAAGTTCTGTTAATTGATCGTCTCCTAGTTCGGAGAGTTGAATCGTGCATAAGAATTGTTTTATTATTTCAGAGGTTGGTTGTGGTGTGTTTTTGTCTTTCTTAAGGTTATAGAGGGAGTCGTAATAGGAACTGAAAGCATTTGCTATATCTTGTGGATGAAGTAATTTCCCTTTTGTGAAGGAGTGGGATTGATGCTTTGATCCTCTGGCCACGCATGCATTGGGCTATGGCCTTCCCTGCCTTAGTAGAAGTGGCATATGATGTGGCTTTACATTTTTGGTGTGCCTTTTCATTGGAGTATAACAGAAGAGCCCTTAACTCCTGGCGAAGAGCTAATAGTTTAATTTTGAGGTCGTGGGAAAGGTGGATTTTGTTTTGGGAGTCAATGTTTGCAATTGCAGTGGTTAATTTGTCTAGCCATTGCGTCCTCCTCTTTTTTGCCATCAAGTTCATTTTAATTAGAATTCCTCTTATGAAGGCTTTGTGGGCCATCCATATAGTGGAAAAGTGGGGGACGAATCCTAGGTTGTCTGTAAAGAAGTCTGTCAGGTATTTCCGAATCAGGTCTGCGTATGGGAGAGCTTGCATGATATAGGTGTTAGCTCTTCATAATTTGTTTGTGCTGAGTCTTCCCTGTGATGCAATGGTGATGCTCACCGGAGCATAGTCAGACCATGTGATGGTGTCGATACTGGAGTTTTGTTTTTTTTGTAGAGTCCATTTATCTACCAGAAAGTAGTCAATTCGGTGAGCCTCTGGGGCATTTGTTAATTTTCCTCATCACTCCGTTGAGAAATTATAGTTGATGTGTGTTTGCGGTGTATATGCACACCAATTTGTAAGTAGAGTTTTTGATTGAGCATATCAAAATCAAATATCTGCCATTCGGATCAGAGATAGTCTCGTGGAGGGAAAAATCTATGGACTTGTTAATAGCCATTAATACTCCACCTTTCTTTTTCACTGGATTGGAAGCTAGGAAAACCCATGGGAAGTGTTTGTGGTGGCAATGGGGAACTGCTGATTTAAAAAAATGAGTTTCTTGGGCACATATAATGTCGCAATGTGACTGGTGTGCCAACTTCCACAACAATGCTCTTTTCATAGGGTGTTTGAGCCCTTTCACATTTAGCGAGACTATTTTAAGCGCCAGGTAGGTTATGTCGTGTGATGATAAATAAAGTACTTACAGTTTGGATGAGATTTGGAGCAGCTTTGTCTCTATTGTAGATGTGCAGAAGGGGATGGAGGTCTCTGGTCTCAAGAACTTCAGTGTGGTCTTTCAGGAGAGAACTTGAGGTTACATGCAGGAGGGATGGAACAGGAGCGTCAATAACAGAAAATAAAACACAAAACCAACATAATTGCACAGCCTCTTATATCTTTATGGACTATGCTAAACCAGTTTAGGGGAAACAGTTTAAGTGCAATTAGCATGCCGACATATGTGTCATCGAGAGAGACAATAATACATTAATGGCATGGCACCTTTTGTAGCTGGTATTTAAATTTTCGTATAGCTGGACCCAGGGTGAGGTTTGAGCCAGGGTGGTGGAAGTCTGTCTGGCATGGTGCGTGTTCCGGACGGGGGAGCCTGGTCTGGTATAATTCCCCATTCTCCAAGGAGTGAGATTCCTTGATCCAGAGAGGACATGGTATAGGTTTTGCCCTTGTACTCCACACTTTAGTGGGGTGTTTCCATTTGCATGGAATGTTGTTGTTGCAAAGTGATTTTGTTACTGTGTTCAGCTGTCTGCGGAGGTCCAGGGTGTATTTAGAGAGGTTTGCGTACATTTGGATGTGCGTGTAGGGGTCTGAGAGTTTTCCCAGTTCTACTTTTCTCAGTATTAGCTCTTTTGAGGAGTAGAAGTGCACTCTCATCAGTAGATCTCTGGGGGTGCTGTTGGGCAGGAAGGAGGCTTTAGGTATACAATCTATTTTGAGATCTAGGGGTGTCAGATCTGGCGCGAGAAGTGGAATAGCTCTGTGGTGAATTGTGCGAGATTTTGTGCGGGTACACTTTCAGGGACCCCTCTTAATTTCACATTATTTCTTCTCGAGCGGTCCTTGAGATCGGCGATTTTTGCTTGAATCCATTGTCTTTCTTCCTCTACTTCCTCATTTGCATCAATAATGTCATTCACTGTTGTTGTAATATCTGTTATAGCATGCTCTACTTGGTTCACCCTATCTCCCATAATGGATAATTCTTTAGAGAATTTGTGGGTCATGTTGTGGAATTGAGTGTGTAGAGAGCGGTGTAAAGAAAGATGCATTTCTTTGATTTGTGTGTCCAGTACAGGCTGATTGGACGTGGGGTAGCTAGCTATGGGGAATTATAGCTCAGTGTGTTCTGCAGCATGGATCTGTTCAGGACTTACCCCTGTGTCAGTAGCCACTGTGTCCAGTCTCATTCTTGACTTTGCTGCGCTGGAGCAGGGAGGACTGTGAAGTGGAGATTTGCTCTTGGGAGAAGTTCTCCCATTACTTCCATCGGTGTCCGGGAGGTCAGAGTAATGGTTGCTGCATGTGGTGGAGGAGGGGACTTCACGACCGACGCCATCTTGACCTCCTCCACCTTCAGGCCGGAAGTAGGCCATCAGCTTCTTGGGTTTACAGTCGCCCTGATGTTTTCTCGACATGACTGGGAGTGGACCCCTGCTGTCTGGACCTGTTATGGGGACCCATGAGCTTGTTTGTGGTACCTTCTGTCGCCTGCAGTTGCCTGTATACCTCTCTCGGCTCCGGAGCTCTCACTCTAGGCTTCCATGTTCCACGTGTGCTAGTCATGCCCCCTAAAATATACTTTTTAATGTCAACATGCAATTGGATTTCTGAAGTAGTTTGAATTAATTACAATGAAAGAACACAAACATATAATTGCATTAAAACATACCCCCTACTTCTGGGGCAACTACAATGCTGAGTGTGTGTAAAAAGATCTATTAGTTTTGCATATTTGGACATCTGGGTCTTGATTTACTAAGAGTAAACAGATGGTTCACTTTGTGAGGGAAGTTGCACTTTGCAAGGTAATTATTCCTAGAGCTTAGTGAATGAGATGACTGCTGACTTTCATCAAGCAATTGTGTGCAAGCAAAAATGCAAGTCTTTTAAAATTGTTTTCCTTGCATATGATTGAGTATTCTTTGCAAAGTGACATTTCTCTACATTCACTAAGCTTTAAGGAAAAACAGCCTTTTTGCCGTTATTAAATCAATTGCCTAATCTCATTTCCACGTTTTCCTCTGCAGGTTATATAAGGATCATAGTGAACAGTCATTTTACAAGTTCATCTGCAAATTCTCTATAGGATTGAAATCTGGATTCTGACTTGACTATTCCAGAACATTAAGGAAGAACTCCAGGATCCATTTTTAGATCCTTCGCCCCAGGCTTTTTAAAATAACTGGCAAAGTGTAATATATAATGGCTTACTTTTTTAAACATCCAAGGCTTTCTGTTCCTGCAACATCATTCTGTCCCTCATAAAAAATAAAAAAAAAATTCCATAAGCAGGGAGGAAAACTGCATGTCACATCCCTGCTTGTAAACACTGCTATATTTCCCATAATGCGATGGGAAATGCAGGAATTGGAGGGTGTGCTTTTGGGTGGAGCTGGGGGCTCTATATGCAAGTGAATGCCCAGACTGATGTCCATCAAATGACACATTTATAGTGGGTGGTTCTGACTCTCAGGTTCACCTACTGCAGCTAGCAGGGATTCAATTACATTACCACTAAAAGAGAACTACAGCAGGGACATTACTAAACTGGTAGCTGGGGTGATAAAGAGCACAACGGACACTGGTGTAATAAAATGTATATGCGGAGGAATGAGATCTGTTGACAGTAGCTTTCACAACAGTAGAAATATGCACACATGAAATCAAGAACACATGCTGACAAGGTAAAAAAAAGCACCTTTAAAGAATGAAAAAAAAATTGCTGTCAGTTCATCATATTTAACACTTGTATGTTAACAACCATTACCTTTATAAAATCAAACCTATTGGGTCCTTTGCTAGTGATTACAGTGTTTGAGGTGTTGTATTGGTGATATTGTAATGCTGAATTTAACTTGATGCAGGAAAATAAACTACTTTGCTTCCAGTCCTATTTCCATCTCATGTACCTCAATTGCATTGTTTAGTATTCATTGTAACAGCATGTGCCATCATAATTTTGAGGGTCATTTGTGAGTATGTCTGTCATTTTTACTGATACAGTGGTTCAGTGTATATAAATAAGGTCCCTGCTGTCTTATGCACTGTTGCTGATCATTCATAGAAGTCTTGTAGCGTTACATAATGTACCAGAGCTCTCAATGTAACTATAAGGTGAAAATCTTTTCAAGTCTTTCATTTTTATTTTCATATCACAACTCACAGATTACTTATGGAAACCATAATGCACATATGAAGGAAAGAACTGGATAAGACCTTCTAAGTGAAACATGTTGTAATTAAATGGCTTTAATGCAGGGTTATTTGAGGCTGCCTACTTTAGATTGTATAAGCTAAAAGTGTTATAATTCATAGTTAAAGCGGAAGAAAATCTAATTATAACTATTCTTAAAATTTTCCCTTTTTTCCACCTCCTATCTATCCTGACTAATCTGTATAAACAGATGTGTGTGCTTACTGTACTTACCTAGCTCCAATCTGGTTACATGTACTCAGAGCTCTGGTTCTCCCTGCAGGGGAGAGGAGGGAGCACTGAGAATGGCTGGACTATAGGAACCTATGGGCAAGGCCGTCTTTACCGCAGGGCAAAAGGGGCAGTTGCCCTGGGCCCTGTCATTGTTGTGGGGCCCAAAGCAGCTGCTCCTTGAGCCCAGCCATGCCCTTAGTTTTCCTTGAGTAGTGGGAGCAGAAGACCACAAAGACACCCCCCGTTCTACCAAGCAGTAACATTATGACAGGAGTACCGCATAGTAGTGGGCTGCATGTGCTACAGCCCACTCGTTCCGCTTCTTTCTTTGTCAGGACTCAGGAGCTGCAGGACTGGTGTACGGGGAAGAAGGCAGAGCAGCACTCCATGTTCCTCCCGGCCCCACCCCACCTGACAGACCTGTGTAGCACACAGCCGAGTGAAGTGTTCTGGCTGTGTGCTACAGGTCTCACAGGCGAGACTGCGCTGTGTTGATGCACTGCCGTGGCGTGATGCTTCTGCAAACAGGTTAGAAGAATGGTGGAGATGGCGGGGTTTCACATGTGTAGAGAATCAGTTGTAATGAAGTTGAGTGTACTGCAGGGAAGGGGGTGATCTTGTGAAAAGAGGTGAATGTATGGGAATGTGGATGGGGGGGTACAGAGCACG
>BLSH010504815.1:384518-394689 GCA_018402905.1 Glandirana rugosa
CCGGAGAACTTCTACAAAGTGGGAGACAAGGAAGACGTTTCCGTCCTACTCAAGATGTTGAAATGGCAACATTGTACCTAGTTCTTCCCAACGGTCGGTCATTAATAGTGAGAGGAACTATGGTGTTTAGGATCCCAGGAAAGTGTCCGAAATGTGTTAGTCCCTCGGGTACGTCACATTCAAACGTCTCCGTACTCTAATACTCAGGAGACCCAGTGAATCCTACTGTAACAGTCGTTGATGGAGGAGGGTCGGTGCATGTTGAGGAACCCAAATACCCCTGACTTTTGGTAGGGAACTTCTGACGACACACAATAGGAGATGTAGATACGACTGTGTTAGGAGAGGAGGAGGAGAAGAAGGACACACAAACCGTCGGGCGTCCTTACGATAGACGTATTTCCCCCGGAACTCTCCTTTCCTTCAGGAGGACAAGGAGGGTGGTATTCCTACTGGAGCACATGCTTCATGGAATCATGGACAGGGCACTTGAGGCAGAACAGTGGGAGGAACAGGAGGACTTCCTTTCCTCTCAAGGCCCCCTTTATGCAGATAGCATTCCTGCGGGCTGCCAAACACACAGGAAGAAGAGGAGGAGGAGAGGATTGTGTCAGCATAGATGTAGAGGATAACACACAGCAGTCTTCAAGGGATGGTTTTCAGTCCCCATAAACCCAAGGAGTTGTACGTGGCTGGGAGGAGGTAGTTGCTGACAATGTCATCCTAAGTGACCCAGAGGACTCATAATCTCATGCCTCTGCAAACTTACACTGCATGGGCTCCCTGATTGTGTAAAGCCTGTGAAAGGACCCTAGGATTTGTGGTATCAAGGAGAGTGATAATTACTGGCTGGCAACCCTTCTTGATCCATGTTACAACGGTAAAGTTGCAGAACTCATCCTGCCTTTGCAGAAGGAACAGAGGGTGAAACATCTTCAAGAGGCCTTGAAGAAAAGTTTGTGTAATGCCTTTTCAGACCCTGGGAGGATCTGAAAAAAGAATTGTTGCTCTACATAAATATGGCCTAGGCTATAAGAAGTTTGCCAAGACACAGAAACTGAGCTGCAGCACGGTGGCTAAGACCATACAGAGGTTTAACAGTACAGGTTCCACTCAGAATAGGCCTCGCCATGGTCAACCAAAGAAGTTGAATGCATTTGCTCAGTGTCATATCCAGAGGTTGCCTTTGGGAAATAGACGTATGAGTGATGCCAGCATTGCTGCAGAGGTTGAAGAGGTGGGGGGTTAGCCTGCCAATGCTCAGGCCATACGCTATACACTGCATCAAATTGGTCTTCATGGCTGTCGTCCCAGAAGGAAGCCTCTTCTAAAGATGATGCACAAGAAAGCCCGCAAAAAGTTTGCTGCAGACAAGCAGACTAAGTACATGGATTACTGGAGCCATGTCCTGTGGTCTGATGAGACCAAGATAAACTTATTTGGTTCAGATGGTGTCAAGCGTGTGTGGCCGCAACCAGGTGATGAATACAAAGACAAGTGTGTCTTGCCTACAATCAAGCATGGTGGTGAGAGTGTCATGGTCTGGGGCTGCATGAGTGCTGCCAGCACAGGGGAGCTACAATTCATTGAGGGACCATGAATGCTAACATGTACCGTGACATACTGAAGCAGAGTAAGATCCCCTCCCTTTGGAGACTGGGCCACAGGGCAGTATTTCAACATGATAATGACCTCAAACACACCTCCAAGATGACCACTGCCTTGCTAAAGAAGCTGAGGGTAAAGGTGAAGGACTGGCCAAACATGTCTCCAGACCTAAACCCTATTGAGCACCTGTGGGGCATCCTCAAATGGAAGGTGAAGGAGCGTAAGGTCTCTAACATCCACCAGCTCCATGATGTCATCATGGAGGAATGGAAGAGGACTCCAGTGGCAACCTGTGAAGCTCTGGTGAACTCCATGTCCAAGAGGGTTAAGGAAGTGCTGAAAAATAATGGTGGCTACACAAAATATTGACACTTTAGGCCCAATTTGGACACTTTAACTTAGGGGTGTACTCACTCTTGTTGCCAGCGGTTTAGACATTATTGGCTGTGTGTTGAGTTATTTTGAGGGAACAGCAAATTTACACTGTTACACAAGCTGTACACAAACTACTGTAATTTCTTCACATGTTGTCACATTGTGTTGTCACATTAAAAGACATAATAAAATATTTACAAAAATGGGAGGGGTGTACTCACTATTGTGAGATACTGTATATAAATATATACTAGGCTGTATATATGTATATATATATATATATATATATTTATATATTAATACACTGCCTAAAGTGGATTGTATACTGTACACCGCCGAATGCACTATATAGTCTACACTGAATGTAGAGTATATATATTCTCTTACACTGAGGAGGACATCTGCAGGATTTTTACAGGTACAATAGGATGTAGAGACTTTTTAACACAAACTTCCACTGTACAACTAACTCGTAAATTGGAAAAATTGTCTCAGAAACTTGTTAATTTGGAATTACATGGGGGCGTGGTCGAGGCATGGAAGCGAGCGGACGTGTGTGAGCTGAGCTCCGTCTGACCCGCCCCTCATAACAGGACAGCAGCAGCTTATGCAGACCCCAACGCCACCACACATGATGACTACAAAACGTAGACCAACCCCGCAACCACAGAGGACACCTCGGCTGCGATCCAGCTCTCTAGACGTATACTTTGCAGGAGGGAAGGAGACGCGTGCGGCAAGGCCCAAGATGGCGGCGGGTGAGTCCATGCCCGATTCCCAGGCGGCATCCCCCATCCCCATGGATTCCGTCCCCGGTGTCGAGGGATCTCTCCGGCTCCAAACGAGACGCGGAGACTCAGGCTTACCACGCGGCTTACCACGGAAGACACTGTTGGGCCGCACGCTCCCACGCTACAACCCACCACATCCTCTGGGCTGGGAGGGAAACAAAGGGGCCAGAAAGACCTCATAGAGGCCCTGGGAGATGAGGGTCTACAAACTCATATTATGGCCTTACCAACTAAGACAGACTTAGAGAACTTTGTGACACAAATGGAGAGGGCCCTGCGACAGGACATTGAGGCCTTACAGGCTGATGCAGCCCACATTGGTGGAAGGGTAGAGGAGTTGGAGGCTAACATGGAAGGCCTCACTCCGACCATAAAAACCCTGCAAGCGCGCTGCAATCAACAGGATCAGAGGATCGAAACACTTCTAGATCAACTAGATGACATTGAAAACCGCAGTCGCAGGGTTAACATTCGCATAAGAGGCCTGCCAGAGGCGACAGCCGCCAGAGATATAGTTCCAACTCTACAGGGACTGTTTAAGCAGATCTTGGGAAGGGAGGCCCCCGATCACATCGAAATCGACCGGGCGTATAGGGCGCTGAGGCCCCCATCGGATGACCCAGACAAACCCAGAGGCATAATTTGCAAGCTACATAAATACTCTCTAAAAGAACGGATAATCTTCCATGTGCGTGGGGTTCGATATGTGGACTTTGATGGGGCCAAGCTCTCACTGTACCCAGATTTATCCAGACGCACTTTAATGCAGAGAAGAGCTCTAAAACCCCTCCTGGAAGAACTACAAAAAGCACATGTGACCTACCGTTGGGGCTTCCCTTTCAGCCTGACAGCGACAAAAGATGGCCAGCAGATCACCCTCCGTAACAAAACGGACCTACCCCATTTCCTAGCCCGCTTGGATCTACCTCCTCTGGACATACCAGAATGGCGCACCTCTCAAGGACCCCAAGCCCAATTGCTGGCTCCCTCACATGCAGCACCTTGGCAATTAGCCCGCCGCAAAAGACGGAACAGATCTCGCAAAAACTTGGCACACCAAGGGGAACAAGGGACATCTCCCCCTCCAGCGACCTGAGATACCATGTGGCGGTTACACAGACCGGACTTCTCTTGCTCTATGCTCTCACCAGTATAGATAGCTAATAGACCAGACTTATCTGAAATGACTGCTGATCTTTCGTATGTGCCCCTCTGTCATACAGACGGGTCCATTCGCAGGAGCGGGCTCCCGCTAGGGACTCTTGCTAAAATGCCTCTCCATTTTCCCCCAGTAGAAGGACTCCAAGGAGCTCAATTCCCCAACAGGGGTTGTCAGTCGTGTGTGGGCCTCCACTACCTACTCTGGCTGGCTGGCTGGAGAGAGGCCCACGCGTGCCTGGCATTAGCCAAAGGCCTCCCGGATGGGGGCCATGTTGTTATTTACCCCTTATTAATGTCAATATGGCGTTTATGTTTATGGTTATTGTCTAATGTTGGTTTGTTTTTACCAGTGCCTGCCAGACACAGGGTTGGTCATGCCGTGGGTCCCTCTGATGTGCATCGCCATCTGCAGAGACACCTACTTTATGCCCCGCAATGGCTTTGATTAAAACCATCTCCTACAACGTTCGAGGCCTGAACTCACCCTCCAAGAGAAGTAAGTTGTGGCTTGAGACTAAGAGGTTGGGGGCACATGTTTTACTATTACAGGAGACACATTTTCGTACTGACTCGACCCCTCGCCTCCCCACGCACTTGTACAACCAATGGTTCTTAAGCAAGTCCCCCCGGGCGAAATCCGGGGGAGTCGCAATAGCAATCCACAAATACTGCCCCCTGGTCCTGATATCCCACCAGGTAGATCCCGGAGGTAGGTATGTGTTCCTAAAAGGCACTCTGTTTGGACGCAAGCTCACCCTAGTGTCCCTCTATGCCCCAAACACAGGACAACTGACCTTTCTGGATAGAGTCCTGGACTCCCTGTCTGTGTTCCGGGAGGGACAGTTGGTGATAGGAGGAGACTTTAACATATGCCCCAATCCTAACCTAGACACCTCCTCGGGCCGCACCGTGCACTCCTTTCAGTTTTTAAAACATTTCCGCAAATCACTGCAGACTAATTGTCTGGTGGACTGCTGGAGAGTGTTACACCCTAAGGAGAAAGATTTTAGCTACTATTCTAAGGTGCATCGGGTGTACACGCGAATAGATAAGCTATTAATAGATCAAACACTAGAGGAGTCGCTCTCCGGTGCGTCCATTGGATCAATATCGATTTCAGACCATGCCCCGGTCTCCATCTCTCTGGCCCCATCAACTTTGGAGGCCAGAGAGTGGACCTGGCACCTAAACGAAAATCTGCTGGATGACGTTGCGGTGTTGGGGAAGGTGTCAGAAGTAATCACCTGCTATTTTAAGGAGAATACTCAAGGGGAGGTAGGACTGGCATCTATCTGGGAGGGCCATAAATCGGTGGTGAGAGACGAATTCATCTCCCAGGGTGCGAGATTAAAAAAGCAAAAGACAGGGAACTGCAGAACCTCCTGGCGAGGCTCCACACGGCAGAACTCCGACATAAACAAAAGATTTCCCCAACCCTATTAGCAGAGCTTGACTTGATCAGGGAGGAACTGGCTACCTGTCTGGAAAGCCAGATAAAAGCTAGACTACGCCACCTTTCCCATATGTTTTTTACGAAAATGGTAACAAATGTGGACGGCTACTGGCTAAGGCCTTGAGAAAACAGAGAGCGTCGGGCTATGTCCAGCAGCTACATGGGGCTTCCGGAGACCCGGAGGTTCTGCCCTCCAAAATTGCAGAAACCTTTAAAACCTATTACGCACAATTGTATCAGCTGCCTGCCACTCTACCTGGTATGCCTCCAGAACAAAAAGAGGCATCCCTCTTATAGTACCTTGACGAGGCTGAGGCCCCCAGGTTTGAAGCACACATTATTGAACAATTGGAGGCTACCGTCTCGCTGCTGGAGATAGAGAATGTAATTAGCAACCTGCCCCTCGGTAAGAGCCCTGGCCGGATGGATATACCACCTCTTATTACCGCAGATTCTTCCCCCTCTTAGCGCCACATATGTGTCGATATTTTAACGATCTGGCGGCTGAAACTAGGTTGCCTAAGGAAGCACTATTAGCTCATATCTCTGTGATCCCGAAAGAGGAGAAAGACCCTGCAGCACCTAGTAGCTACAGACCAATTTCACTGTTAAATATCGACATAAAAATTTTGGCCAAAATCTTGGCGAACAGGCTGAAGCCCCTCCTGCCGGCGGTGATACACCCTGACCAGACGGGCTTCATCCAGGGCAGAGAGGCTAGAGACAATTCCAATAGGGCAATTCAGCTGATCCACTGGGCTGAGCTGGGGCAGTCCAGTCTTCCCTGTCTGTTGCGATCAACTGACGCTGAAAAAGCGTTTGACAGGGTGGACTGGACATACCTCCGGACGGTGCTGACCAGACTGGGACTGGGTCAGAGGATGCTGAGCTGGATAAACTCTCTATATGATGCACCAGAGGCCAGGGTCCGGACTAATGGAGTCCTCTCGAGGCCCTTTGCAATTCGCAATGGAACGAGACAGGGTTGCCCCCTGTCTCCGCTCCTCTTTGCACTAGCCCTGGAGCCTTTTCTCAATAAGGTGCGCCTTAACCCCGACATCTGAGGGCTGCGAGTAGGTAAGACGGAGCATAAGCTATCAGCGTATGCAGACAACGTCTTGTTTTATGTGGTTGACCCGCTAACCTCGCTGCCCAATATAATGTCGGAGTTGGGGAGGTTCCAGTCCATCTCCAATTTTAAGATTAACTACAGTAAATCTGAAATATTGCCTCTAAAGATCCCTACCGCGCTGAAAGCACAATTGCAGACATCCTTCTCTTTCGAATGGTGTAACAACTCCATAAAATACCTAGGCACTCACCTCCCTGCACTCTATTCCCAGCTATATTCCTGCAATTATACCCCATTGATCTCGTCTCTTCGAGCTGATCTGAAGAGATGGGATCGCACCTCTTTCTCGTGTATGGATCGAGTCATTATACTGAAGATGACTGTTCTACCCAAAATATTATTCCTCCTGCAAATGGTAACAATCGCTCTGCCCCGATCCTTTTTCTCAACCCTCAATAGTATGTTCACGACATTTATCTGGCAAGGCCGGAGCGCCCGTTTGGCCCTCCGTGTCTTGCAGCGCTCTAAGGAACAGGGAGGGCTGGGAGTTCCGTCTATTAAAAGATATTATGAGGCAATTACCCTGCAGAGAATCCTTGACTGGAATCACCAATCAGCTACCAAATTATGGGTCCCCCTCAAAAAGCTCCTGGCAGGCCGTAATCTGGCACATGCCCCATGGCTCCCGCGGGCCCACAGAGGCCTTTCTGAATTCACATCCCCTGTCACGAACCGGGTGCTGGATCATTGGGACGCTTTAAATGCTCGCAATGGGTTTTCTCCCCCAGGATCCCCACTTTCGCCTTTAGGCGGGTTCCCTTGGTTCGCCCCGGTGGAGTGTCTCTCCTTCTTCCGCACTTGGGCGGAGGATGGGGAGACACGCTGCGGGAGGTTTGTGCAAGAGCAGGGTCTGGTGTCCCTGGAATGGCTCTAAACTCGCTTCGGCAGATTTCCGATGGATGACTGACGTTTTAGGCAACTGCACCATTTCATACACGGCCTCCCCCACGGGGTCAGATCTCCGTCCTCTCTGACCCCATTTGAGAAGCTGTGCAAATCTGATGGTCCTGTGCCCCACCCCATCTCACTCCTTTATGCAATGCTGCAGACAGCGGAACCAGAGGGGAAGCCCATCTTCATACGCGAGTGGGAGAGGGACCTACGGCATGAGTTCACTATGGCTCAACTAGACCATATATATCGTCTCACCCATAAAAGTACGGTAAACACAAAGATGCAGGAAAATAGTTTTAAAGTGTTGACCAGATGGTATAGAGTCCCGGTGACCTTGAAAAGGATGTACCCCACAGCTTCTGAAGCTTGTTGGAGGGGTTGTGGACACCGTGGCACCTATCTACACATTTGGTGGGAGTGCCCGGTCCTGCGGCCCTTCTGGCTAGACTTCAGAGCCCAAATAAAACAAATACTTGATATTGATATGGAAGACTCACCGATGATGTTTTTATTGCATGTCCCACCCATCCCTCTCGGCCACTACCGGAAATCGGTTCTTCCACACCTCTTAAATGTGGCACGACGCCTGATTCCAATACATTGGAAGTCAACTCAAACCCCTACACGAGAAGATTGGATCCGGCTTGTTGATTTGATTATGGCTTAGGAGGAATGGGTGGCGAAATGCAGAGATCGCAGCAAGAAGTTTCAGGGCATCTGGGCCACATGGCTTCATTATAAATCATCTTTGATGTCAAACTCATCAGGTGTCCCTCAGACCAACGTGTAGGTTTCTCACTTTGCCTACTGAGATCATTGCCTTGGAGGTTATGATGTCTAGCCAGAGGAAAGTCGGGGCATGCCCATGCACGACTGAATTGCGGACTACCTCACAAATAATATTCAAATGAGCACTGGTTGTTTAATGTTTATTGTTTATGGCTTTCTGTTTACAATTCAAATTCCCTTCCCCCCCCCCCTCCTCCTTCCCCCCTTCCCTCCCCATCCCCATGTCATATTCCCTTACCCCTTCGCCCCAGCCCCACCCTGACTAATAGCCACCAGCCAGGGACTGGAGGCCGGTCGCAGACAGGCGAGCCACCATTTTACTGGAAACAGTGAAATCCCCTCCGACCCATTGGCACCCTTAGGACATGTCCAACTTAACTTTACATGGACCCAGAGAGATAGACTTTATAAGTAGTTACTATCCCAATTTGGAGAGAATAGACATATACCAGCTCGCCTGTCGGTGATTGGCTCTGTTTGTCTGTTGCACATAACCTGTATGACTGTAAGGGTGGGGAGGGGTTGTGCCTGTAATTTTGTATTTTCCTAACTTTTTGCAATAAATAAAGATTACTTAAAAAAAAAATATTGAATTACATGAAGTAACACTAGCCGAGTATCATAGACTACAACTCATCCCCGTGGATTACGGGTACGGCTGGTACCTACCTTATTTGCACAGAATCAGGACTTTAAAACTAAATTTACTCAGATCATTAATAAATGCTCTTTTGATTTGATTACATCGACTGTCCAATTTTTACAAGAGGAGCGAACAACTCTGACACAGCAAATTGCCGACATAGAAACACATGTCCACTATGATGAGCCAGGATGAAATATTTACAAATAAGAAAGCCTGTGATGACAAAATGAATACTCTAAGGAAAACTATAGAAACCCGCAAAAGATCTAAGCTTGAACAAGATTGTGAGGACTGTGCAAATGATAGAGTATATAACTGGACTGATCCCCGAACTTTCGCCACAAGCATCCTCAAAGGAGAGGATTACGTGATAAACACAATTTTACATCTTCCTCATCCATGGCTTCCACTGGCTCCTCTGTCAATGCATCCACTCATTTTTTAGAACCTACTCAAACAAATCCCCCTGCGGGAGACGGGGAGGAAAGCAACACAGGAATGGCCACCAGAGATGCAGTGAGAAGACGGGTTGCCAGACAGAGATAGTAAATGTGGTACATAATATATCACTGTTACATTGTCTACTGATGAATTATCTGTTTTAACCACTTCAGCCCCGGAAGGATTTCCCAGGTTAGGACCAGAGCACTTTTTGCAATTCGGCAATGCATCTCTTTAACCACTTCAGCCCCGGAAGGTTTTCCAGCTTTAGGACCAGAGCACTTTTTGCAATTCGGCACTGTGTCGCTTTAACTGACAATTGCGCGGTCGTGCGACGTTGCACCCAAACAAAATTTGTGTCCTTTTTTTCCCACAAATAGAGCTTTCTTTTGGTGGTATTTGATCGCCTCTGCATCATTTATTATCGCCGCTATAAACAAAAGAAGAGCGACCATTTTGCAAAAAAACCCACATTTCTTACTTTTTGCTAAAACTCAAATCCAAAAAAATATATAAAAAAACATTTTTTTTCACCGTTTTTGGCCGATTTATATAATTCCTCATATTTGCGATAAAAAAAATTGCAATCGGCGTTTATTGATTGGCAAAATCGTTTTTCATTCTTTACACCCAAAAAAACGTTTTACCAGCGAGAAGAAAACAAATATCGCCGCTATTATTTACTACGTCTCCGCTAGTTTATGGTGGTTTTCTTTCGAGATAAACACCCTTTTTTTCCTGTGTTTAAAACAAACCCACGTTGCAGCGTGCTGGCGCGTTAACAGTCAATTTCGCTGTGTCACGGCTTAACGTTTTTCACGAGACCAGGATTTCGACCTTTTGGAAGGCCCCGACTTCACCAATTTCTCTACGTAACGGCT
>BLSH010504815.1:479020-489238 GCA_018402905.1 Glandirana rugosa
TTTTTGCCTTCCTCTGGATCAACTGTGGGTGAAGGATTGTATATGGGATTATTTGGTTGTATGTGTATGTGTATATATGTATATATATATATATATATATATATATATATATATATGTATGTTTTTTTTTTTGGTTGAACTGGATGGACTTGTGTCTTTTTTTCAACCTGACTAACTATGTAACTATGTAAAGAGTGTCCCCTTGTCCTCTGTGATGACCTTAAAATGAATAATTCAACACCAAGTTCTGTTTACTGTAATCACCAAAAATGAAAGTAAAAGAAAAACTCAAACTTTAGGTTGTCTTCTGAACTGTCAATAAAAATATTGACAAGGGTTATAACCCTCCCTTACTCTATCTAAAATGAAAAATGCATTTAGTTCTGCCTTAATGATGAATTAAGATAAAATAAGCTGGTGTTACAAACACATGTAAGGGTTTAGGCTTATCTCAATAGTATGATAAAAGTCACGTTGTTGGAAAACCACATTTATAACTAGTCCTCCCAGGATTTCCTCTTCTCCCTTGACTAATGAAGTGTTAATATGATTTTGGGTGATGGCAGTCCTACAGTTTCCAGAGTAGTGATATGGCTGGAGTTTGCAATTGGTTTGTAAGTACAACATATTTTATGTTATTTCATTTTTATAAAAGTAATTGTCTGCACTATCTAGTATGTCTGTTTTTACATTTTTATCTGTAATAAAGTGTCTACCTTTCAGAATTTGAAATGGGTCCACCATTCACAAGAAAAATAATAACTTAGTTTGCATATGAGAAGGGGGGAAGGGGGGGGGGCAAATTGGGACTTTATATGGAGCAGTATCCTGGTAAGGCTGCTTCCATCCCTTAATGTAGACTAAAAAAATTGCAAAAAAGCAACCAAGGAAAATTGGGACTTTATATGAAACACATGATGAATGACAAGTAGGCTGATGGAAAGTTAATACGGTTTATTAGGAGGTAGACAATGTAGTACAAACATATAACTAGCAGTCAAAAGGTTTAACGTTAATGATAGACAGATATGCTAGCTGATTGCATACACTATACAATCTATTACATCAACCATAAGGACCGTATATAGAGTAATAAAATGGTAATAGTAAGTGTCGATAAACATTACATTCTCAATTGCCCCCATCCATCAGTGATTGTAAACATAAATAGGTACATATCCATATAATGAAAAAAGTCTGCGTGATCTATGACCACAATTAACCCCGTAGGGGTAATCAGGGTTCCATCTGTAGTCTGAAAAGCACATAGAAAATACGATCACAGTAGTTGGAAGCTCTACGCGTTTCGTGGCGTTTATGCCACTCGTGAGGAGCAATAATGTGATGTAACTGAAATAAAGGATTAAATATAAGTATTTTCCTTTAGACAATATAACAACCATAAAAAAACGTAAAAAAACATAAGAAAGAGGGTACAAGGCCCCCCCAAAAAAACATTAGGATGTTTAGATCACAACTCACCCTGAAAGTGCACTGGTGGTGAGCGCCGGGGCAACATGGCCGGGAGATGAGGGGGGGAAAGCACAGCCGCGACCGCCGACACCATCAGCCTCCCCACGGACACCACAGAGAGGGGTAACTGTAGATGAGTGAAATGTGACTGGTGATTATTGTGTGTAGGGTAGGGGTGATGAGATGGTGGGACAGATCAGATGGTGTTCAGTGATGGGAATGGAGAGTGTGAATGTGAATACCAAATGGGAAAAAACCGAAGAGTGATAGAAAGGAAAGTTGACAAAAGAATAGCAAGCCCAGAAGTGAGGAGATGAGATGACACAAAGGATCCTTAATGGCAAAACGGGGTACAGAAGGTGAAAGACACGTGTGGAAATTGTTGGGAAGTGACAGGTGGGGTAAAAGTGATTACCTGACAGAACACTGACATCCGTGTATGATAGTGATGTGTAGAGGACAAAAAGCAACCCATCTGTGCATCCGTATCTACCGAGGGCGGCGTCTGATATAGGCGCCACCACCGGGCAAACCCCCCCAACGTCACGCACGCAGGCGTATGATAGGGGGGAGGCGCCGAAGCACCCGACGATGCAACGTCCGGTCACCGGCAACCAATCCCCCAACAACGCCCGCGAGCATGGATACCCCTGCCGGCGCCACAGTGGGGTGACGTGACGTCGACACACAGTGGGGAAACCCCACCCCCGCATCATGTGAGAGGCGGGGGAGGGAGAACTACAGTGTGCGTCACAGCTCCCGCATCACGTGACCACCAGGCGGCCCGACAAGCCGCGGTAGTCCACCACCAGGCTCGCAGATGGAGAGTGTGAACGTTGTATAAATGATTGCCAAAGGAAAACATTATATCAGTTGTAATAGTCGTAAAAATAATAAAAACCATATAAAATACGTGGACATAGATCCCATGAATAGCAGACAGGTGGAAAAAGTAAAAAGATATCATCATCATGTGTTTCCATCCCTAGTGATTAATTGAGAAGGGGGGATAAACCGTATTAACTTTCCATCAGACTACTTGTCATTCATCATGTGTTTCATATAAAGTCCCAATTTTCCTTGGTTGCCTTTTTGCAATTTTTTTAGTTTGCATATGGATATTTACACCAATTCAAGATTTACAGTAAATGTTTACTGTAACTTTGATTGTTTTGTGGGGTTAGGTTGATACTTATGAGCATGTTGTAATATTTTTGCTATTTCCTTAATAACACCTGTAAAAAGAATACAACATATTCAAGTAAGACATATAACATGTGACCTTTGTATTTAAAGTGTTAAAAAAAACAGTGTTCTTGTGACCCGTAGCAACAAGTCAGATTTGTTTTTTCACTTTCAAACTTGCAGTGGAAAATAAAAATACTCACATAGGGAAAATAAATTGTTGTTATTAGCACCAAGGACGGTTTTCTAAAGAACACTGCTTGTAAATGAGGCAAATCATCTAGTCACACCATTAAATGTACTCCTCCTTGCAAAAAGTAAACTAGCGTCAAGTGATAACATTTTTCTTGCTTAAAATACAATTAAAATGAGATTGCCATTAGCTCCTGTCTAAAAATGCCATTTTTTCATTCTCTTTCAAAGTACAGATGTATACCATTGCTCTCATCTTGTTCACAAGTCTGCCTTTTTATTACACCACTGTCCCTTCACATTACCAAACTAATAGTAGTAAGAATTAAGCAGCAAAATAGAAATAAGAAACATTGCATCCATAACCTAGCATGACATAGCAAAGAATTATCCTCACAGCAAAGTCAGCAGATATATAGAGCTAAGATATTTATGCACCATTAAGCTGTCATTTTGACAAAGTTTATTTTTCTACTAGAGAGACACTTCAGTATCATACAAAGAGAATATAAACTTATACTCTCGTTTTTCCTTAATCCAGCCAAGTACACAACACAAGCATAATTTTTCAGTGCTGTCCAGATGACACTTAGACTGTATGGAAATTTTACGTTTTATATGCTTTCCAGGCTTAAGCTAGGGGGAATTTAGAGGTATATTTAACATGACAATGTGAAAAACAAAGATACCCAGTAACCTATACCAGCTGTTACTTACTGAGGTTAATACTAGGTAGCATCATAACTGGTCAGAGGGTATATGTTATGGCACGACTTGTTGGTTAGATGTGAAACTGGGGCCATCTTATTTGATTTAGATGTTATATTTATTTTATTTTGTTTTGTTATATTTAGATGATATACTGTACAGTTATGATTTACCATGTTCTGCACAGTTGAATATTGCAACAACCAGTTGGAGTCTGTGTTCAAACAAGAACAGTTAAAGCTTAACCACAGTCAGAAAATGAGCACATTTCCTGTCTTTACCCACCTTCTGTTAACCTATAGATAATGTTAAAAAAAAATCTTATCTAAAACCCTTAGTCTTTTTTCTTTAGGTCTGTGGTGTGGCAAGGTTTTCCTTCCAGTGCCCATGTTGTTTCCAGGTGACATGGATACTTCCCACTAGTTGACAAAAGTGTAATTCACAGGAGTCCTCACAGGGTACTCTATTCCTTAAGGGGAAGTGCAATTATATCGGAAGTATGAAATGAATATCCACCACCTGAGAAGGTACCACAGAGGGCTCTCCCCTCAGGCAAAACGAGGAATCAGGCATGGAGGTCAGCGGGCCCCAAGCACCCAGAGGGGGGCAGAACATCACAGGGAGGAACCCATCTCTTCATTCCCAACGACAGGACAACCAGTAATAGACACCATGTTAAAAGACATGATGTTGTCAGTTAGGACCTCTTTAGTTGCTGACCTGGTCCCCAGTGTGAATCAATGTCACAAAGAAGTGAAGGAGCTGGGAGACAGGATGAGCACTATGGAGAATAGGATGGGTTACTACGCTGGCTCATTCAACTCACTAGTTGATGCACACAATGCCCATACAGAGGAAATATCCTGGATTAAGGACAAAATTTCAGACTTTGAGGACAGAAGTAGAAGGAATAACATCAAAATCAGAGGGATACCAGAATCTGTACCTCCCCTGCAACTGCAGCAATTTGCCCTGACTCTATTTTCCACCATGGCCCCCACACTATCTTCGCAGGATCTCATAATTGATAGGATCCATAGGGTCCCAAAACCCTCCTTCCAATCCGCTGAGACACCTAGGGTTTTCTCATAAGGGTGCACTTTTATCATGTGAAAGATCAGATAATGGCCATTTCCAGGAAAGCAGAAGGCTTACCAGAGAACTACTCCAACATACAGTTGCTCCCTGATCTTTCCAAACACACGCTCCAGCGTAGATGTAACCTGGTGACCATCACAAAGGCGCTTAGGAACCATAGCATTCCACACAAGTGGAGATACCCTGCCACCTTGTCCATTACTTATAATGGAGTCATTGTCTCAATCATGTCCCTGGATGAAGGAATAGCTGCCCTACGCAAATGGGGCATCATCCCTGATGCCTCACAAACCTCCCCGAGCATTAGCCACCTGGCTCAACCAGAAACAGAATGTTAGCTTGTTTCGCTTAAGCGATCCGCCAAGAACTGCAACAAAGGAGGCTATGGACCATACCAAATATTCTCCAAAAAATAGCTATCCCCAGGTCAGGGTTTGGAATGCACTCCAACCAATACCCCCATTTTCTCCAGCAGCAACAAGATCTGCATCCGGATCTAACAACTGATCCTCTTTTTACAGATTTTTCTCTTACAGCTACATTAACTTTTATTTTGTTTTGAGTCGCACCTCAAGGTATCTCCAAACAGCCCCACGAAATCAGTCAGGAGGCACATCTCTACCTGGTTCAAACAGGAACCCACCCCACCACAAGCAAGGATACTCACCACAAGAACTGAGACAACAATTGTGAGTACTAATATACACCTCCCACACCACCCAATGGATCAAGAACCATGACAATCACATGCCTTTCCCTTAATGCCAGGGGCCCTAATCACCTGGTGAAACAGTTCTCTATGTGGGCAGAAGCAGTTAAATGCAAAGAAGACATCCTGGGTGTAGAGGAAACTAGTTTTCAACTAGGAGCCACCCCTAAATGTTCCCACAAAGATTACTCCAACGTCTTCTTAGCATGAGCCCAAGACCACAAAAAAAGAGGAGTCCTCCTGGCAATTCGTGACTTCCTTTCTTTTAGACTCAAAGAATCCATTCTTTACATAGATGATCGTTACATTATTCTAATCTGCGACATCAATGCACAACCCTTTACACTGGTCACCTTGTACGCACCAAATGTACACCAACTCTGCTTTCTCCGCTCTTTATTCAAATGTACAGTATGTCAGCTATTAAATATGGTCACCTCTTAATGTGTGGAGACTTTAACCTGACAGCGGACCCACACATGGACAAAACTTCCCCAGCTCAGGTTGAACATCCTCTCTATGCAATTTGCTACACTCAGAAGAAGTCTACAACATCTGGAGGTACCAGTATGCATCAGAGAGGAACTACACATTCTTTTCTGCAAGACACCAAAGCTATTCCCGCATTGACTTCTTTGTAGCTGACAAATGGCTACTCAAACAGGTGTCAGTCTTGAAAATTCATGACATCATGTGGTCAGACCACGCTGCCATAGCCATACAGGTAGAAGAAAAAGGTGTCTCCTCCCCTTTCTCCATCTGGCGTTGCAATGTAGAAATATTACAAGATCCTACCAGCTCAAAAATTATAAAAAACAAGCTACAAGAATTTTTCCAAACAAATGCTCCCTCAGTAAACAACCCTTTTACAGTATGGAATGCCCACAAAGCATTTATAAGAGGCATTCTAATACAACAAAGTGCCAGAGCGAAAAAACGATACAACCTCAAACTCAACACCCTTACGGAAGAAATACACAAATTGGAGGCCACAAACAAACTGAACCCCACACCACAGAACTCAAAATCCCTTCAGAGCCTCAGGGATGAATTCAGAATACTTTTGTTACATCGCCATGATAGCATTTTAAAACACCTAAAAGCGTGATCTTATGCAAATGCTAATAAAGCGGGCAAACTCCTAGCCAATAGGGTTAAATCTGCAAAAGTCAGATCTAGATTAGCATATCTTACCCACCCTTCCCACAACCACAAAATCACTAACCCCCAAGACATCACCAACCAATTTGCTAAATACTATGGGGAGTTGTACACCCTGAGCAGAGACCCCCAGACCCCACAACCCACAGAGGAAGACATTGAGGTTTTTTAAAAAAAAACTACACCTACCATCCCTCTCCAAACAACAATTACAAAAAATGAATGCCCCTTCACCTTTACATAAATAGAAAAAAAAAAAGAAAAAACCCTCCCAGCGGGGAAATCACCAGGTCCAGATATACTCCCCAAAGACTACTACAAAATATTTAGCACTATCTTATCACCCCACTTAAATAAAGTGTTTACTGATGCAGCATCTGTATCCTCTTTCCCCCAAGAAATGCTAAAAGCTTATGTCATAACTCTACTCAAACCTGGTAAAGATCATACTATCCCGTCCAACTTCAGACCTATATCGTTACTGAATTCAGATATTAAAATGTATGCTAAACTATTAGCCAAATGCCTATCAGACATTATTCCATCATTAGTTCAAAACGACCAGATGGGGTTCATAAAGGGGAGACAGACCTCTGACGCAAACAGGAGAATATTGAACATTGTACATTATGCAGAACGCTCACGAATGCCTTCTCTGCTACTTTCCATAGATGCAGAGAAGGCGTTCGACAGGGTGCATTGGAAATACATGTCTATGGTTTTGTCAAAATTTGGGTTCACGGGCTCCATTCTATCGACCACCCTAGCCCTGTACTCTCAGCCCATGGCGCAGGTATACACTTCAGGGATGGTGTCCACACCCTTCATGATCCCAAATGGTACTAGACGGGGTGCCCCCTATCCCCCACCATATTCAATCTGATGATCAAACCCCTTGCGGAAGCACTCAGATACCATCCCCAGATCAAGGGTTTTCACTTCAATTCAAGACAACATACAATTACCCTTTTTTGCAGATGATGTCATACTCTCTCTTACCGACCCACAAAAATCACTCCCTGCCGCTTACCAAATCTTATCCAATTTTAGTCAAATCTCATACTATAAAGTCAACCTTTCAAAATCCCCCATTCTGAAACTAGGCATCAGGGAGACAACCAAAAAAGCCCTCCAAAGTGACCTTCCATTCAAATGGAAGTAACCTTCCATTTAAATCTGCCTCCTCTCATTAATAAAATCAAGGCACATTTGAAGCAATACTCCTTAAGAGAGTTATCTTGGGCAGGCAGGTTGGCTTCCTATAAAATGATGATTCTGCCCAAAAAATCTTTATCTATTTAGAACTCTGCCCATCCCCATACCAACTCAATATTTAAAATCCCTGTCAAGTACCCTCAGCGGATATGTATGGCAGGGCAAAAGGGCTAGATGCCCTCATTCCCAACTGGTTACTCATAAACTAACAGGGGGAGCAGGCTGGGTTGACATTTGCGACTACTATCAAGCAGCTTAAACACTGGTTCCACAATGATAAGAAATATCATATCAATATCACAATTCCACAGTGGATAGAAATAGAGACAGCATTATCTCCCACTAAGAACCTGCCAAACCTGCTCATATGCGACTCCTGGAAGCCCTGGAACATTTTCTTACTCCCATTACCAACCCAAACATCAACCCTAGCATGGAAAGCCTTGACCATGAATCCCACTGGGAAAATGTAGCCAGTACCATGGATATACCCACTGCAAATTGTGGAAAACACCATCCCAATGCTTTCCATCAAACCCCTCTATAATAAAGGCATAGTAAGTGAGTTTATACAGAACAATAAACCAAAAACTATAAACACCCTTATGAAAGAGTTCAAACTTCCTAGGGAACTCTACTTTGCATGTGTACAAATAGTACAATTTACTTCCCAGAACAACACAAAAGTGGAATCTCACTATTCAATAATGCTCTACAGAGTAAAACGACTTTCCGGAAAACAAATAATATGTTGAAATGGGAGACAGATCTAAAAACATTCTTCACTACTAGCCAATGGAGCTCCGCTATTAAAACTATATACAAATCAACAAGATGAGTAGCCCATTGGGAAATAACCATACAAATCATCCATAGATGGTACTACACACCTTATAAAATAGCCAAATTTTCTGCATCAGCATTCCCTCATTGTTGGCGTAACCAGACAACCTACTACACACTCTTCGGGAGTGCCCCAGCCTGACAAGCTTCTGGTCACAAGTCTTTAGACACATAGGGGTTGATTTACTAAAACTGGAGAGTGAAAAATCTGGTGCAGCTGTGCATGGTAGCCAATCAGCTTCCAACTTTAGCTTGTTCGACTAAGCTTTGATAAAAGAAACCTGGAAGCTGATTGGTTTCTATGCACAGCTGCACCAAATTTTGCACTCTCCAGTTATAGTAAATCAACCCCATAGCCTCAATAACCAGTATCCTGAAATCCCGCCCCAACCTAGCACTCCACAACATAGGGATTGACACATACCAACCGTCTCACAGGACTGTAGTAACTCATATATTTCTGGCAGCCCGCCAGACATTACTCCGAAAATGGTAATATGATTTTGCCCCTAACGCCTCAGAGGTGCTATCCCTAGTTCATCAGAACTACATATATGAATGTATAATAGCCTTCAAATCCTTGAATGGAGTTGTTTTTACTAAACAATGGGAAATATGGCCTAAAAAAAACTCCATGAGCTATAGTTCATCAGTAAAGCTGATTATGTTAATGCAGATAAAATGTACCGTACCTTGTCCTTACCTTTGCCTTTATGTTTCTTTTTGTCTTTATCCTAATAGTTCTTTAATGATACAACCTACATATTGTATATTGTTTCTTATTATGCACATTGTTTTGTACTATATTGAAATACCAATAAAAAAACTTTTATAAAAAAAATACATAGTAAGTAGGTGTGGCTAGGTTGGGAGACATATGTTTTTGCCTATATTTTTTCTTTAAAGTGTATGTAAAGTGTATGCCCCATCTTACAAACTGCTCAGCATCTGCTTCCCCTCTCTGCCAGTCCCTCTCGTATCACTTGACCCTCCCTCCTAGGGTGTAACCTCTAACAAGCAGGGCCCTCTTATTCCTCCTGTATTGAATTGAATTGTATTGTAATTGTACTGTCTGCCCTATTGTAAAGCGCTGTGCAAACTGTTGGCGCTATATAAATCCTGTATAATAATAATAATAATAATAATAATAATATTGTATTGTATAGCCAAAACACTTTTTATTTTGAGTTACGGGAATATGAATTTATATGCATATTTGCATATATCATTATTAGAGTTGAGCGAACACCTGGACGTTCGGGTTCGGCGGGTCCGGACGAACTTTGCAAAAAGTTTGGGTTCGGTACCGAACGTTACTTGAACTTGACCCCGTACCCCGAACCCCATTGGAGTCAATGGGGACCCGAACTTTTCAGCACAAAAATGGCTGTAAAAAAGTCCTGTTAAGTGCTAGAGGGCTGCAAAAGGAAGTAAAATTGGGGTAAGAGTAGGACAAGTGCCCTACAAAAAAATGGGGATAGGGAAAATAACTTAAAATCAAATAATAAAAATAAAAATAGGAAGGGGGTGGATGTGGAGTAGGAGCCTAGAGGTTGACTAGGCCGTAACCGTGGCAGTGTAGGTGGAAGTGGCGGTGGTGGAGGAGGAGGAGGAGGAGGTAGCCAACACTTTTT
>BLSH010504815.1:525912-535937 GCA_018402905.1 Glandirana rugosa
GAGATCCGTGTTTACATACACGGACCTCCGTTCTCTCTCTGCGGGGGGGGGGGCATCGCATTGTTCACATACAGTTGTTTTGAAGAGTTCTAATTTTTGTTCTGTGTTCATCAATGCCAATATTCCCTTTCATTCATAAGCTGCATACACACTATCCAATTTTCTGTAGATTTTTTCCTACAGATTTACCAAAACCATATAATATGAGGTCAAACCTTAGGAGTTTCAGTTTGTATGCAATCAGGCATGCCCTTGCACTACATGGTTTTGGTAAATCTGAAGGAAATCTGACAACAAAAGTTGGATACTGTGTATGGGGTCTAAAGCCTCATACACACGCTTAGATTTTCGGACGATCGAACGTCCGTTTTTTGTTGGATGCTAGTCTCATGGCGAAAGTGAAGAGTTTACTCACCATAAGAAAATTCTTGTATGACCGAATTCAACGTCAGAAATGACGTAATGTGTTGAATAGCTTTGTATGTATTTTTTAGTTTCTGAGCATGTGTAGTCTTGCTCTTACGATTTTTTTCAGACAAAAACTGTACAAATTATACGAAAATCGGACGTTTTGGTCACGTCTGACAAAAATTTTATAGTCTGCACCTCCAGCTTTTGTCGTCCGAAAAGTCAGAATAGACTGTCGAAAGGACCATACTAACGATATGAATTTTGGACAATCGGTCGTCTTACGAAAATTTCCATTATGAATTTGTGTGTATGGGCCTTAAGTCTTGAGAGAGCAGCCCTCAGCCTTGGAAAATTTGCTCTCTTAAGGTTTAGTGTTTTTATCTTTCCAGTACACGTTTGTTGTTCACAGCTAACTTTAAATTAAATCATGCTATGGTCACTGCTACCCAGATGTTCTTTTATATAAATATTAATAACACGCTCTGCATGGTTTGAGATTACCAGGTCCAGCAGAGCATCATTCTTAGTCAGGGCCTCTATGAACTGTACCATTAAATTGTCTTGTAGTAGGTTTATACATTTTTTCCCTTTAACTGATCCAGCAGTGCCATTACTCCAGTCAATTTCCGGGTAGTTAAAATTCCCCATTATTATCACTGTCCCAGCCCTTGCAGCCCTTTCTATCTGTGCAAGGACCTGAGTCTCCAACTCCTCATTAGCCAATGATTAACTTTGTGTCACGGCACCTGGGGTCAGGTGACAGATGTGCACCGCAAAAGTGTGAATCGCACCACTGAAGTGCAAAGCGCACGCTAAGGTTGCGAAGTGCACTGCAAGGTTGTGGACCTATGGCTGACTGCTGCTAAGTACTACTGGCTGATACGGGGAGAGGGCCCCCTAGAGCACGGACACTGAAACACTGGGAGCTAGTGCATCGGTTTCCCCAGGGCACGGAATCTAAGAGCCAGTGGGTGTTCACCAGAGCCTCTAGTGGGGAGGATGAATTTGGCTGCAACTGGATCCAGGTCGCGGCCCCCAGGGTCCCCTAGCTCACGCTCGGGCTGGCCATAGGTGGTAGAGGGGAAGCAGCAGTACAGGAACAGTAAGAATAGTCAGAAGAATAGCAAAGGGTCAGGACAAACAGAAGACAGGAAAAACCAAAGACAAGCCGAAGATCGAGGTATCAGGCAGGAAGGGATAGTCAGACAAGCCAAGGATCAGTATACGGATACGACTAAGAGCAACCGAAGGAGACAATCACACACAAGCCAAACACGGACAAACGTTGATCAGCAATGCGGCCTTACACTGTCAGGTATTATATCCTGTTACCAATTAAGGCCTGGGGCAGAGACCAGCTGAAAGAGAGCCTACTAAAGCACCTAAGTGAGGGAGGCCCAGCCTCTAACTGGACACATGCAGCAAAGGTAGGCAACAGATAAGACATGAACTTTTGCTTAGGTTATAAGACAGAATGTTTACTATGGTTTCATGACACTTTATGCAATTCCACCCATAATGCTTCAGCCTCATCACACTCTCCATCAACTAGGTCCTCATTCACACTCACTTTGAGATCACTTTTCACATAGAGACAGACACCTCAACCTTTGTTTTACCCTGTCAGCATTGCCAGGAATAATAATAGCCCAGTCATGTGAAGAATAAAGCCAAGGTTCAGCAATACCAATTAAATCATAGTTCTATTCGTGCACCAAAGCCTCCAACTCACCTACAGTGCCTTGAAAAAGTATTCATACAACTTGAAATTTTCCACATTTTGTCATGTTACAACCAAAAACGTAAATGTATTTTATTAGGATTTTATGTGATAGACCAACACAAAGAGTCTCCCAATTAGTAATTGTGTGTAGTGTAAGGGGGTTAGCTCGGCAGCGAGTGTGTGTGACCCCCTGGAAGGGTTCACTACACAACTTAGGCACATCAAGGCAGCAGTTGTAGGTGAAATCAACAAGGCAGTTTATTACACTATTTACAAGGTGAAAAAACAGCAAAACAAAAACAAACAACAAAATAAATCCTAGGCCACTTGGCCACTAACTGCACGATAGGTTTCCCTGTCTGTAAGCTAGGTACAGCCTACCGCTGTACCTAGCTCCTCTCTCTCACTGGGCACATTCAGCCACACAGGCTTATCAGACAAGATGTTGCTGACACAGAAACTGGTTCCAGGGTGGAGCACTCACCTATGCCTGCTGGGAGCTCTTGTAGAGGCCTTAATGAGGTATCTCAGTATAAATACTGCTGTTCTGTGAATCATGAAAGTCAAAGAACACACCAGACAGGTCAGGGATAAAGTTGTGGAGAAGTTTAAGGCTTGGTTCACACCAGTGCGCTGTGCGACCTCTCATGCGATTCGCAGTGCCATCCACAAGCAATGTCTGTGCAATGTGATTTCAGCCATACAGATAGGACCCTTTTTTTGGTCCACACTAGAATCGGATCGTATGGGTGTTCACACCCATGCGATCCCATTCATGTCCGAATTGACAGTTCGCACTGCAAACTTATCTGGGGGTGTCATTAACTTTATATTGACATTCTCAGCAGTTCACAGTGTGAACTGTCTTGCGAGTCAGGTGCGATGCGGGAACCCACAGTGGATTTGCAGTGTTCCCGCATCACACCTATATTAACCGTGCCTAAAGCAGAATTAAGTTATGAAAAAATTCCCAAGCTGTGAACATCTCAGGAAGCACTGTTCAATCCATCATCCGAAAATGGAAAGAGTATGCCACAACTGCAAACCTACCAAGATATGGTTGTCCACGACAGTCCAGGCAAGGGGAGCATTAATCAGAGAAGCAGCCAAGAGACCCATGGTAACTCTGGAGAGTTAGAGCAGAGATCCACAGCTCAGGTGGGAGAATGTGTCTACAGGACAAATACCTGCAGCTGTAATTGCAGCGAAAGGTGGTTCTACAAAGTATTGACTTAGGGGGCTGAATACAAATGCACGCCATACTTTTCAGATATTTATTTGTAAAATATTTGAAAACCATTTATCATTTTCCTTCAACTTCACAATTATGTGCCACTTTGTGTTGGTCTATCACATAAAATCCCAATTTACGTTTTTGGTTGTAACATGACAAATGTGGAAAATTTCAAGGGGTATGAATACTTTTTTAAGGCACTGTATTTTGCTTGGCAGACTTACGGCATTGGTGAACAAACACTTTAATATGTTTTCACATTTTTTTCAAATGTATATTGCATATTTTTTATTTTAATACAGTAGTATCATATCCAATGGCTGTTTGTAACATGGGAATCATCTACCATAACCCTTCCCCAATCTTCCCCCATTCCACCCACCATTAGGGACTGATCCCTGTCTGACTCATTATAATTTAATTCACCTTCCCCCTCAATCCTAGTTTAAATACTCCCCCAGCCTTCCCATAAACATCTCCCCTAGCCCAGCCGACCACCTTCCATTGAGATGCAAACCATCTTTAGCATATAGGTTGTACCCCAAAGAATAGTCAGCCTAGTATTCCCTTACACCTGCAGGCTAGTTCTTTAAATTGATTCTTAAGGAGCCTCCACCTTCCATGTATTCTGTCACTGGTTCCAACATGGACCAAGACAGCTGGGTCATGCCCAGCTCTTCTCAGTAATTTATCAACCTGGTCCACCACATGCCGAACCCTGGCACCAGGGAGACAGCAAACCATTCAGTTGAGGTGATCCTGGCGACAAATTATTCAATCAGTCCTCCTGATCATAGAATACCCTATTACCACTGACTGCATAGGCCTTCCTGCATTATCCTCACCACCCCTAATCGATGGGCTGCTCATCCGGCTGTTAGGGATAGCAGTGACATCTAGGGCTGCCATCTCTGAGCTTGCCACCTCCACATCTTCACCCAACTTTGAAAATTCGTTTGGGTGCTCAAACCCAGGGCTGGCCTTCCTTCTGTGAGCCCCTACCACTCTGACTACAGTAACCCATCTTCCTACCTGATAATCCTAACTTACCCCTCCACATCAACCCCATTACCACCTGCTCAGTGAGCCAAAGATCACTTTCAAGGTTGTCAGTTCTTCCCAGTTTTGCAATTTGCTCCTCCAGATCTCTAATGCGAGCTTCCAGAATCGTAACCTGCTCACATCTGTCCCAACGGTATTCATCCTGCAGCTGTTGCTCCTTTACTGTATACATGCAGCACACGGTGCATTGCACAAAACCTTCAACATTGCAAGCACTAATTATCCCAGTTACAATATTAATCACTTCAATACCAGGCACTTAGAACACTTCTCTACCAGACCAATTCTCAGCTTTCAGTGCTGTTGCGCTTTGAATGACAATTGCACGGTCATGCGACCCTGTACCCAAACAACAGTTTTATCATTTTTTTCCCCCACAAATAGAGCTTTATTTTGGTGGTATTTGATCACCTCTTCAGTTTTTATTTCTTGCACTACAAATAAAAAAAGTTTTTCTCTGTTTCTGTCACAAAACTTTGTAAATAAGCAAATTTTCTCCATCGCTGATGGGCACTGATGAGGCTACACTGTCGGGAACTGATGAGGTGGCACTGATAAGGCACATATATGCAGCACTGGTAAGCAACACTGACGGGCACTGATATGTAGCACTAATAGGTGGCACAGGTGGGCAACAGATGACAGATGCACTAATAGGGGCCCATTCCCTGATGGTCTAGGGTGACATCTGAAGTTGGCACTGAGTGCCATCCATGTCGGGCACGGTGCCCCTTACCTGGTGGTCTAGGGTGGGCTCCCTGGTGGTCTAGGATCAGTTCCCTGGTGGTCAGGATAGGCTCCCTGGTGGTCCTGGGTGGGCACATCCCTGGTGGTCCCTGGGCAGGCTCCCTGGTGGTCTAGGGTGGCGATCCTAGGGGGGGCTGCGCTGATAAGCAATCAGCACAGACCCCTCATCAGGAGAGCAGCCAATCTGCTCTCTGCAGACGTGAGTAGTGAAAAAGTCGATAAAGGGCTTTTCCTGTTTAAACTGTGACCAGCCGTGATTGGTCATGGCTGATTACATGGTAAAGAGCTTCAGATGGAGGCTCTCTACTGAGATTGGTAATGCGGTGGGCCAGATTGACACACCGCACCACCGATCGCCACAATGTCATGCTATCCTGCTGAATATCATATGATGACCAGTCAGGATAACTGAACCACTTCCCGGCCATCATTCTGCATACGGCGGTAGAGAAGTGGTTAATATTGCTGAATGAAAATTTTAGATGTTACTTACAGGTTAGAAGATTCCTGTTATCTGTTTTTTTACATAGTTACATAGTTTGTTTTTTCAACCTGACTAACTTAGTTACTTAGTTAGTCAGGTTGAAAAAAGACACAAGTCCATCTAGTTAAAAAAAAAAAACAAAAAAAAACTTCTATATAACCAAACAATCCCATATACAATCCTTCACCCACAGTTGATCCAGAGGAAGGCAAAAAACCCCAGCAAAGCATGATCCAATTTGCTATAACAGGGGAAAAAAATTCTTCCTGATCCCCCGAGAGGCAATCGCATACACCCTGGATCAACTTTACCTAAAAATGTTAGTACCCAGTTATATTATTTACATTAAGGAAAGAATCCAGGCCTTTTTTAAAGCAAAAACCGTGCTGGCCAAAACCACCTCTGGAGGGAGTCTATTCCACATTTTCACAGCTCTTACTGTGAAGAAACCTTTCCGTATTTGTACATATAATCTTTTTTCCTCTAGACATAAAGAGTGCCTCCTTGTCCTTTGTGATGACCTTAAAGTAAATAACTCAACACCAAGTTCACTATATGGACCCCTTATATATTTGTACATGTTGATCATATCCCCTCTTAACCTCCTCTTCTCAAGAGAGAATAAATTCAGTTCCTCTAGTCTTTCCCCATAGCTAAGTTCCTCCATGCCTTTTATTAGTTTGGTTGCCCTTCTCTGTACTTTCTCCAGTTCCCCGATATCCTTTTTGAGAACTGGTGCCCAAAACTGAACTGCATATTCCAGATGAGGTCTTATTAATGATTTGTACAGGGGCAAAATAATGTCTCTATCTCTGAAGTCCATACCTCTCTTAACCACTTCTCGACCGTGTGCCGTGTTTTCACGGCGGCAGTTGGGATGCTGAGCGCGAATCGCCGTCAAAAGACAGCGATCTGCGAACAGGAGGAGTGTGCCCGCGAGCCGCGATGATCGGCCACAGGCAAAGAACGGGGAACTGCCAATGTAAACACGGCGGTTCCCCGCTCTGTTAGTGGGGGCATGAATGATCTACTGATCCCTGTCACTGGGATCAGTTAGATCTCTCATGCCCATGGTAGCCCAACCCCCCACAGTAAGAACACACCCAGGGAACACAGTTAACCCCTAGCTCCCCCCCTAGGTTAACCCCTTCACTGCCAATGACATTTATACAGTAATCAGTGAACATTTAAATTCCTGATCGCTGAATAAATGTCATTGGTCCCAAAAAAGTGTCAAAAATGTCCGACATGTCCGCTGCAATATCGCAGTACCGCTAAAAACCGCAGATCGCCGCCATTACCAGTAAAAAATAAAAACCCCAGAAATGAATTCTCATCATCCGTAAATGCGGCCACTTTTGCGCAAACCAATCAATAAACGCCAATTGTGATTCTTTTTATCACAAATATGAGGAAGAATATAAATCGGGCAAAACCGGTGAAAAAAATTTTTTTTATATTTTTTTTTTTTGGATTTGAATATTAGCAAAAAGTAAGAAATTTGTTTTTTTTTTGCAAAATGGTCGCTCTTCTTTTGTTTATAGCGGCTATCAGAAATGACGCAGAGGCGATCAAATACCACCAAAAGAAAGCTCTATTTGTGGGGAAAAAAAGGACGCAAAGTTTGTTTGGGTGCAACATCGCAGGACCGCGCAATTGTCAGTTAAAGCGACGCAGTGCCAAATCGCAAAAAGTGCTCTGGTCCTAAAGCTAGAAAACCTTCCGGTTGGTAAGTGATTAATACAAGAAAGGATTTTGCTTGCTTTGGAAACCGCAGCTTGGCATTGCATGCCATTATTAAGCTTATGATCTACCAAAACCCCCAGATCCTTCTCCACTATGGATTCCCCCAGTTGTACTCCCCTTAGTATGTATGATGCATGCATATTCTTAGCCCCCAAGTGCATAACTTTACATTTGTCAACATTAAACCTCATTTGCCACATAGTCGCCCAATTAGACAGTGCATTGAGGTCTGCTTGTAAGTTGGAGACATCCTGCAAAGACGTTATTCCACTGCATAGCTTGGTGTCATCTGCAAACACTGAAATTGTACTTTTAATCCCTAACCCTATATCATTTATAAATATATTGAAAAGTAAGGGTCCCAACACTGAACCTTGGGTTACACCACTGATAACCTTAGACTATTCAGAATAAGAATCATTAACCACTACTCTCTGAATTCGGTCTTTTAGCCAGTTTTCTATCCATTTACAAACCTGAGCTTTCCAACCCTGTAGACTTTACCATGCACATTAGCCGTGTGTGGGGAACGGTGTGAAACGCTTTCGAAAAATCCAAGTATTCCACAGCCACCCCTCTGTCCAAGGTTTTACTTGCCTCCTCATAAAAAGAAATCAGGTTTGTTTGATAACTTCTGTCTTTCATGAATCCATGCTGTCCGTTGCTTAAAACATTTTTTTCCAACAAGAACTCATCTATGTGGTCTTTTATTAAACTCTCCAGTATCTTCCCAGCTATAGAAGTTAAACTAACAGGTCTATAGTTACTTGGTAAAGACTTTGATCCCGTTTTAAATATGGGCACCACATTGGCCCTACGCCAATCCAATGGTACTATTCCAGTCATTAAGGAGTCCCTAAAAATAAGATACAATGGCTTTGAAATGACAGAGCTCAATTCATTTAGGATCCGTGGATGGATGCCATCTGGTCCAGGTGCTTTATCTACCTTTATTCTGTCCAAATACTTCTGGACCATTTCACTTTTGAGCCATTGTGGATCATTCGGGACTGTGTCACTACCACCCCCATCGTGGACATGAGCTCCCCCATGCTCCTCTGTATACACAGAGCTGAAGAAAGTATTTAATAAGTTTGCCTTCTCTTTGTCCCCAGTCGCACTCTAGATTATTTTGTAAAGGGCCTACATGCTCAGACCTGACCTTTTTACTATTAATATATTTAAAGAATTTTTTGGGGTTTGTCCTATCTTTTGCAATCTGTCGTTCGTTGTGAATTTTTGCATCCTTGATTTCCTTTTTACATATTCTGTTATATTGTTTGTAACATTTAAAAGATGACAGTGTTCCCTCATTTTTTTTATATTTTTTAAATGCTCTTTTCTTATCATTTATAACTTTTTTAACTTTGGCCGTGAGCCAAATAGGTTTTCTTTTTATCCTTTTAAACTTATTGCCCATGGGAATATACTTTGCAGTGAGTTCGCATACAGTTTTTTAAAAAAAAATCCCATTTCTGTTCTGTGTTCATCGATGCCAATATTCCTTCCCAGTCTAAGTCCTGGAGAGCAGCCCTCATCTTTGTAAAATTTGTTCTTTTTAAATTAATTGTTTTTATCTTTCCCGTATGTGTTTGTTGCTTGCAGCTTACATTAAATGAAATCGTGTTATGGTCACTGTTACCCAGATGTTCTTTTATATGAATATTGGTAATAAGCTCTGCATGGTTTGAGATTACCTGATCCAGCAAAGCATCATTCCTAGTTGGGGCCTCAATAAACTGGACCATAAAATTGTCCTGTAATAGGTTTATAAATTTTTGCCCTTTAGCTGTCCCAGCAGTGCCATTGCTCCAGTTAATTTCCGGGTAGTTAAAATCCCCCATTATTATCACTGTCCCAGCCCTTGCAGGTCTTTCCATCTGTGCAAGGAGCAGAGTCTCCACCTCCTCTTTAACACTGTGAGGTCTATAACAAACTCCAATGATAACCTTTGTAGTGTGCACACCTATATGCAGATCTACCCATAATGCTTCAGACTCATCACACCCTCCATCAACTAGGTCCTCATTCACACTCGCTTTGAGATCACTTCTCACATAGAGACAGACACCCCACCCTACCGTTTTTACCCTGTCTTTCCGAAAGAGAGCATAGCCAGGAATATTAATAGCCCAGTCATGTGAAGAATGAAGCCAAGATTCAGCTATACCAGTCAAATCATAATTCTCCTCATGCACTAGAGCTTCCAACTCACCTATTTTGCTTGGCAGACTCCTGGCATTGGTGACCTTTAATTCACTGTCACATTTTGCACATGTATGTTGCATATTTTTAATTTTAGTACAAACAGTACCATTTCCAATGGTTGATTGTAACATGGGAACCTTCATATCATCTTCATTAGCCCTCCCCCATCTTTCCCTATTCCACCCACCAATAGGGGCTGACCCCTGTCTGACCGGTCTACACCATTATAATCTAATGCACCCTCCCCCCTCAATCCTAGTTTAAATACTCCTCCAGCCTTCCCATAAACCTCTCCCCTAGCACAACAGACCCCCTTCCATTTAGGTGCAAACCATCTTTAGCATATAGGTTGCACCCCAATGAAAAGTCAGCCCAGTGCTCTAAAAACCCAAAGCCCTCCTCCTTACACC
>BLSH010504815.1:609976-625121 GCA_018402905.1 Glandirana rugosa
ACAAACACATTCTTGAGGTCAAAGTACAAACCTTTTCTGTTGAAAAAGGACCGTTTTATTATTAAAGAGTAACGAACGAGACGACAATCAAAATCGTTTTATTGTGTTCAGGAATCAAAAGTAGACTGTAATAAAAGGACTACAGTATTGTATTATTTACTATTGTTATGGGACGCCAGTACGTCTCTACAAGTATTTAGATTTCATAAGAAGACGAATATTGTGTAGTAAAGTGTTAGGTGTGTAAGACGAAACCTAAAGTTTTTATTTTTATTTATTTGTTTTCATGGTTGTTAGACATATACTGTCTTGTCTTTCGGGGGCCGGTCTAGTTTTTGATATTTTGTCGACCGACGTCCACCGTAGATAGGATTGTCCCACACACATGAACTAGACTACCCAGACAATATAAAATTAGTATAATTAATGAGAACGTATTACCTGGCGTGTAGTTCAAAAGAGAATGCAAGTAACTGTCTGCGTCGGAGAATAAGTACTGTACTTGTGTTATTTTGCTAAAACTAACAGCAGAGCAAGCAATGAGAAATTATTATTTTGCCAGGAAAAAGTTGTCTTTTCCAAACATGAAACTGGAGTTCTTACACAAACAGGAAAAAACAAGCCATTGTAATATATTTATGCAAGTTTGGACCCAGTAATGAAGGGTTCATCCCAATATATCAGAGTAGTAGTAGCAAAGGGCTGCTACATGAAGTTGCAGACATTATTTTGATCAAATATTTCATTTTAATTGTCCAAAATTTCTGCAAATATTGCAAACAGCCAAACTAAATATGTCTAATGGGGGCGTGGCCAGCGACGGCATGTGAGGAAGACGTTCATCACAGAGCTCCCGCACATCATCCTGCAATGATCCTTCCCTCACTTCTATAACTGCAGCACACCGACCTAAGATTGAGGCTGTGAACCCCAGCTACCCTCCGGTATCGTATCGGCAGTGTGTCTTTTGGAGCACGGGATGACCCGCAAGGGAGACAAAGAGGCCGCGTCCCCGGCGGCCTGGACGGACCAAGATGGCACCACCGCCGCGCAACCACAGCGCTCTCCACGATCCGCTGACAAACCGAAGGAGGCAGGGGGTAAGTCACACAAGGCTCACAAGCAGCAAGGGAAGGAACAGCCTTGGACTATCCCTTACTACACCCAGAGACAGCCCAGCCCTGGCTGCTCTTCCTTCACGGACACCCCGGCTCTCCTCCACCTATCAGGCCCTGATGATCCAGGCTGCCCTGAGGCCTTGAACGATACCTTGCCTCTCCCATCCTCTCCTAGTCCCTGAACACACAAAGGAAAAGCAGCTCCAGGTGAGGAATACATTTGTAGAAGGCTGTGTGCACGTCCGGTCCGTGAGCCGATAACATGGAATCAAAAACGATAGGTAGACAGCACCACAGGAACTTCCGAAGAAATTGTATTTATTGAAGTAAAACAGAGATTATGACTAAGCGGGTATAACTCCCGTGAAACGCGTCAATCGTTTATGCCTTTTTGATGTACTTCCCATGGACTGTTATGTGAGTGACATGTATGCTGTTTTACTTCAATAAATACAATTTCTTCGGAAGTTCCTGTGGTGCTGTCTACCTATCGTTTTCTCTCCTAGTCCCTGCCAGGACATTTTTGAGGTGCATGGGGAAGATACTGCACAGCCGATGCTAAGTGACATACTGCATGCTGTTCATAAGTGCACGGCCAAAGTAGTGGACCTCAAAGTGGAATTCGGGGGCCTTAAAGAGACAGTGTCACTGTTACGCCATGATATACAAAAGATCAGAGAGAGGACCACTGCTGTGGAGGGACAAATTAGTGACCTGGAAGATCAGCTACCCTCTCTCATCTGGGATTCCCATGTGGCTGTCCAGCAAGTTGCACAGGCCACCAGCAAAACTGACAATATCGAAAACCACCTTAGACGCAATAATGTTAGAATAATAGGGCTGCCCGAGAGAGTGGAGGGCCGGGACCCCACAGAGTTCATAGAGCAATGGCTGCTAGAGATTTTCGGTAAAGAAGCCTTCACCTCCTTATTTGCAGTGGAACGTGCTCATCGCAGCCCTCCCTGCTCCCTGCCTCCTGGGAACCCTCCACGCTCTATGTTGGCACGACCAATTACAAGGACCGTGAAATCATTTTACGTATGGCCCTGGAGAAAGGCCCTATTCAGTACAATGGCGTCAAAATATCCTACTTTACGGACTTTTCGGCTGAGGTTCAGCGCAAACGGGCCAAATATGCTGATGTTAAGAAGTGGCTGCAAACCCTGCAACTAAAATATGCTATGCTTTATCATGCCAGGCTCAGAGTCACGGAGGGCGGCCAGGCTCATTTCTTTGAATCGGCACCGGATGCAGCGGCCTGGCTTGACAGACACGAACCGGCACTCTGGCATAGACGCCCCGTGGCGGACAGGGATTGGCCGATCTGACCATTCCATTCTGAACTGGTATCTAGCAGCAGTTCTCACAATCCTAGCATGTACACTTTTGTATTAAGGGACTCTACCCCTTTCACTTTAACAATGCGATGGAAACCACTATTCAATATTACTACATGCTGCTTCCCCCAATTCAGACCATGTCCCTTAGGGGGAAGAGCCAGATGGAACTCCAAGTTTCTAGACCACAGTTGTAGAGGTCCTTGTGCTCATGCCCTGTTGGCATCAAGAGAGTTCTGCACCTGGAGCCTCATAGGCCCATGTTTGTTAGGCCCTGGGGCCTGTTTTTTTCTCTACTGAACTTGAACGTTTTCCAGTACAACCTGCTCCTCACTGATCATTCCGCTCAGCTGTTTTATATTAAACCCCAACTCCTGTCCTCGGATACCAAGCCTGACTCTCCTACATTGCCTCCTGAGACCCTTCATTGGGTCCCTCCCTCATTGTCCCTTCATCTCCGGTCGTTGCCAGTCATTGTGGCCTCTGGTGACATCCGTCTTCATAATCTTTCGACATGGCAGATATGACTTCCACCCCCCTGGTTTTGTGGAATGTAAGAGGTCTTAGTGATCCTTTAAAATGTACCATGGTTTCTACATGCCTTCGGAAATACCACCCTGCAGTTGTGGGCCTTCAGGAGACTCACCTGACACGAGATACAGTTTCCTGTCTGAGATACTCTTGGGTGGGCGCTGCTTACCATTCCACATACTCCGCTTTCTCTCGCGGTGTGAGTGTCCTGATACACAAGGCTCTGGCATTTCAGGAACTGGACTCTCTGGTCAAGCAGCTCGGTTGCTTTGTATTTCTACATTATAAATTATTTATGGTGAATTTAATGTTGGTTTTCGTGTACATTCCTCCTCCATTTTCTAAATAGATATTGCTGCTGTAGCTGTCGTATCTGGCCGACAAGCCTGACCTGCCAGTCCTCCACATGGGTGATTTTAATTGTTGCCTGAACCCAAACCTAGACAGACACCCACCCTTGCCCTCCCCTACTCCTGGAAGAGGAACCATCCTTACCAGGCTCATGGTTGAGGTGGGCTGGCAGGACATCCGGCGCATTAGAAGCCCGCTTGGCAAACAGTACTCCTATTTTTCTAAAACACATGGATCTTTGTCCCGTATAGATCTAGGTCTAGGAACAAACCACATACCTCCAATCACTACAAAAATTAAATACTTCCCCCGGGGGATCTCGGATCACTCTCCCTTAGTTATATGGGTCACCACCAGGCCACCTTCTACAATGCTTAGATCCCCCTGGAGACTAAATGCTTATTGGCTTAAACTGTTCTCCTCTACAGATATTTCCAGACAAATCACGCAATTCTTCAGTATACACGCAGAGATGGCGGACCTATCTCTGACATGGGAAACTTTTAAAGCATCCCTCATGGGTACATTCATCACTGAAATTGAAGCGGTCAAGCGTAACTCTTCTGCCCTTCTTGTTCAGGTGGAGGGCCAGGTGTGGCAGCTAGAATTGTCCTATGTTATGAACTCTACTGACTCTGCGAGGGAGGCATGGCTGGCAGCTCAGGACTCCCTGGATCGCTTAAAATCCTTCGCCGCAGAAAAAAAGCATTTTTTTTTTTTTTTTACAAAAATGGCATTTTATGAGGAGGGGGAGAAGACAGGTCGCTGTATTCCTGTTGTGTGTACTTTCAAATATTTGGGTATTCAGATTTCTCCGGTCATTACGGAGTATTGTAAACTGAACGTATATCCATTGTTGAAAAAATTCAGGGACAAAATCTGTGTATGGGGAAACCTTAGAATGTCACTGGCAGGTAGAGCCAACTTGATAAAAATGATATTTATGCCCCAACTCATATATGCACTTCATAATTCCCCGGTAGTGATACCCCTTAAAACCTTTAGAATTGTTAATTCCCTTTACAGGTTGCTCTTGTGGGGCACTTGCCCCCCGCGCATCAAACTGGAGCAGTTGCAATGATCCAAGGAGACTGGAGGCTTCGCACTCCCGAATCCTTGGCTCTACTATATAGCGGCACAATTGCAGCATCTGGTGGGCTGCATGTCGTCTGGACCAGTTGCTCCAGCCACACTACTCTTGCTTGCTGGCACGGGTGCTGAATCCATTCCGGAGGGACTGGAGGCACAGTCGTTTCAGCAATCCAATAAAAGCAAACCCATGTTTGCCCTGCTCCAGAAAATCTGGAATAAGGTCAGGCAGCTTCAGCAGATGTCAGGCTATACGGCATATAGCCCCATATGGGGGAATCACTCATATCCTGAACTGGCCAAAATTCAGCAGGGGCCCAGGTGGCGTGCAAGAGTGATCAGGTTCCTTTCCCAAGTCTTCCATGATGGGCACTTGCAGTCTTTCCAAGACCTATAGCACTTATTCCACCTGCCTGATAATATGCAATATTACTACCTTTAGCTATCCCACGCGGTTAAGGCACAAGGGGAAGGTACGGAGTGGACAATGTCCTCTGCCCCAATTTTCCATTTACTCCAGACTACTACCAGAACTAAGGGCTTCATCTTCCTTTGTTATGGTTTACTGCTATCTGAATTCCTTAGGAGGTATCCTTTTAATGCCAGGACACAGATGGTCAATGGGAGGAAGCCCTCCAAGTGGTTAACCAATGCTCTTTGAATGTCTCTCAGAAGGTATCACAGCTATACATTATCCTTCAGGTCCACTACACACCTTTGAAACTTCACAAAATGGGCCACCGCCACGAAGCCCCTGTGCGACAGATGTCGTCGGGGCTCTGATTAATCTCCTCTGGCTATGTCCTAGGCTGCACCGGTATTGGATACAGGTGTTCTCTACCCTTAATACTGTTTTTCACACTGACGTGCCTCTGGATGCGGTGGGGTGCATACTGGGCGTCTTGGAGGGGGCGATTCCTGAGGAGATGACTAGGGTGGCCTTTTCTAGGCCATTATTTCAAGCTAGGAAAATAATTCTATTAATGTGGAAACCTAACACCCCCCCCCCCCCCCATCTGTTAAAGTGTGGTTGACTCATATGGAAAACATGCTTCTTTTAGAAAGGTATATTTATCAACAGAGAGGGTGCCCAAATAAATTTGAAAAGCTCTGGTTCCCGTGGTTGGATGTGCCAGGACTTTCGCCTATGGAACTGGTAACGAGGAGGTTACTGCAGTGCCCTGATGAGAGATGAATATAGGGAGGAGGGTCCCACTGATATGAAAAGTATAGTTTGACATTAGTGTGATGCTGAGAGCAGGGGATGTTGGACTGCTTACAGCATAAATTGGTAAACCGTGAAGAATTGGATGGCTGTTATATTCCATAGGTAGAGTATGTGTATGCTTACATATATTGATGACGAGCGGGAATGACAATACAATGCTTTATGTGTTCCTTTGAGAACTGTCCTATGTTTATATGTGATGTACTGGTTGACCGTGTTATTCAATAAAACTTTACCCGATTTAAAAAAAAAATGTGTCTAATGAAAGGTTCAAAATATGAATTTGTATTGTTTATGTACAAATCTAACAATGAAAAAATCCAGCCACTTTATTTGCCTCTATTGGAGGAGGCTGGAGACAAAGAAAACCATGTGTTAAATTGATGACGTAGGAATCAGCTGCTTTGAGCTCAGTGCAGGACACACTCCCTGAAGACCCAGATATTTTAAATTTTGTAGATTAGATCCCAGTTTTCTACTGAGGATGGCAATGCCCATACTGAATATGCAGTTTATCACCCAGAAGGACGCTCTGTATTCAGAGTCATTGGATCCTTCTTCCCCAGCTCAACAAGCAGAGCTCCATGTTTTAGCAAAGCCTGTGAGCTATCAAAAGTGTATATATTTATATAGATAGTAGGGAATTGGAGATCTTTTGGTTCCATTTGAAGGGCCAGAAGTTTGTTTTACTTCAGCAGGTAAACCAATCAAGCACGCTAAGTTAATTGATTAACGGTCTTCAGCCTTCCAGCTTCTTGCTGAGGTAGCCATACTAACAGTAAAACTCACACATCGAAGCAGACCAGGCAATTAAGGATGCTGCATTGCGGCCCCGGATACTTGCTGGGTCTGTGCAACTCACAAATTCCACCCTAGTTCTGGCCCAGTATAGCTGGGATTAATAATTCAACTTTAAGGACCCCAGAACGAGAAGAACAAGTGGTCCACAGGGGGCAACTTCTTATGAAACAGGACTTTGGAAAAGGGTGATCTTTTACGTCTGCCAGCCACTCTTTTCCCTCCAACTTGACACATGGACCGTATCATCAGTCACAAGCAGTTATGGCTGCCTTAGTAAATGAGCATGGGATAGAGCCAGGGTTCACCACAGTTGTTTATAACATACCACATTACAAAAAGATATATCCAGATGCCCAAGTCAGGATCTTACGGGTATGCATTTTGTCTGAATGGACATGTTTTCTGGATGCCCAGTGGCAAATACTACCACAAAGGCCACAGCAAAAAGGGTTATCGGAAGTAGTTTAAGTACAGAATTTACAGAGTAACAGAGGAACTATATTTATCAGAGAGTCCTTACTAGAAGTTTTGAGGTTTTATTTTTACACCCCCTACCGTCTACAATGTAGTGAAAAAAGTAGAGTAAGAAACTAGAAAACTATTGCCTGAATGTTTTCTTATATTTAATGAAGCACCAAAGGGGATATTGGACTCTCAGCTGAAGGCCTCCACTTGAATCACAGAGAATGTTGCTGATCTTTTAATGTTTTTGACAAACTCATTTATGTGTTTTCTCCCCAATTCCAGATCCTAACAGTTAAGGAGGATCTCATAAACTAAAGCCAGGTGACTTGTGCATTGTTAAGAGACATTTATATACAGTATCTCACAAAAGTGAGTGCACTCCTCACATTTTTAAAATATTTTATTCTATCTTTTCATGTGACAACACTGAAGAAATGACACTTTGCTACAATGTAAAGTAGTGAGTGTACAGCTTGTATAACAGTGTAAATTTGCTGTCCCCTCAAAATAACTTAACATGCAGCCATTAATGTCTAAACCGCTGGCAACAAAAGTGAGTACACCCCTAAGTGAAAATGTCCAAATTGGGCCCAAAGTGTCAATATTTTGTGTGGTCACCATTATTTTCAAGCACTGCCTTAACCCTCATGGGCATGGAGTTCACCAGAGCTTCACAGGTTGTCCTCTTCCACTCCTCCATGACGACATCACAGAGTGGTGGATGTTAGAGACCTTGCGCTCCTCCACCCTCCATTTGAGGATGCACCACAGATGCTCAAAAGGGCTTAGGTCTGGAGAAATGCCTGGCCAGTCCATCACCTTTACTCTCAACTTCTAAAGAAAGGCAGTGATCATCGATGAGATGTGTTTGGGGTTGTTTTGTTGGAACACTGCCCTGCAGGCCCAGTCTCCGAAGGGAAGGGATCATGCTTTGCTTCAGTATGTCACAGTACATGTTGGCATGCATGGTTCCCTCAATAAACTGTAGCTCCCCAGTGTCAGCAGCACTCATGCAGTCCCAGGCCATGACACTCCCATCACTATTCTTGAATGTAGGCAAGACTCACTTGTCTTTGTACGCCTCACTTAGTTGCCGCCACATGCGCTTGACGCCATCTGAACCAAATAAGTTTATATTGGTCCCATCAGACCACAGGACATGGTTCCAGTAATCCATGTCCTTAATCTGCTTGTCTTCAGCAAACTGTTTATGAGCTTTCTTGTGCATCATCTTTAGAAGAGGCTTCCTTCTGGAGCGACAGCCATGCAGACCAATTTGATGCAGTGTGCGGCATACGGTCTGAGCACTGACAGGCTGACCCCCCCACCCTTCAACCTCTGCAGCAATACTGGCAGCGCTTATATGTCTATTTCCCAAAGACAACCTCTAGATATGACGCTGAGCACGTGCACTCAACTTCTTTGGTTGACCGTGGCGAGGCTTGTTCTGAGTGGAACCTGTCCTGTTAAACCACTGTATGGTCTTGGCCACTGTGCTGCAGCTCAGTTTCAGGGTCTTGGCAATCTTTTTATAGCCTAGGCCATCTTTATGTAGAGCAACAATTGTTTTTTTTAGATCCTCAGAGAGTTCTTTGCCATGAGGTGCCATGTTGAACTTCCAGGGACCAGTACGAGTGAGTGAGAGCGATAACACCAAATTTAACACACCTGCTCCCCATTCACACCTGAGACCTTGTAACACTAACAAGTCATATGACACCAGGGAGGGAAAATGGTTAATTGGGCCCAATTTGGACATTTTCACTTAGGGGTGTACTCACTTTTGTTACCAGCGGTTTAGACATTAATGGCTGCATGTTGAGTTATTTTGAGGGGACAGCAAATTTACACTGTTATACAAGCTGTACATTCACTAATTTACATTGTAGCAAAGTGTAATTTCTTCAGTGCTGTCACATGAAAAGATAGAATAAAATATTTACAAAAATGTGAGGGGTGTACTCACTTTTGTGAGATACTGTATAAGGAAATGTTTGGAGACTCATTACAGCATCTATTCATGTAAGGTTTTACAAAAGTCACCTGGATCCACACCAGACACTGCAAAAATGACTAAATTAAAGAATCTCCGTTTTTGATTTGTTTCCCTTTTGGAATCACAGCCTAGGGTACTATTTATTCAAATGCTTTAATTGTAAGGGATATAAATATAGATATATTTAATGGGATTTGAAAAGTATTTCAGCCATGTTGATGTCATATTTGTCTTTTGCACGTCTTCAATTTTATGTATAATTGTCTGTGTTTACATATGCTGATAAGTCAGCATGCCAACAATTAAGCTAGAAGGCCATTCTGGCTACAGGAGTGTACAGCCAATACTCTGTAAATGTCTTATCAATCATTTGTTTTTCACAATGAAAAGTAATTTTGTAATGAAAAAGCTGCTCAGCTATTAGATTCTCCACAATGGAGTTTGGCCAGGATTACCTCCAGCTAAGCGTGTGGAGCAGACAGGGGCCCCGTGAGTGCGGGATGGCACGAGGGCCGGATGGTCACTGATGGTGGTGATGTGAGGCTCCGGACGGTCGTGCAAGTCAGAAGAATGGTCGTTCAGGTTGGGTCGGCAACTGGCAGGCTGTGTGGTACAAGGGGTTCAGGCAGAGAGTGGTCAAGTCCAAGCAGGGTTCGTTAACAGGCTGGCAGCAGAGGTACAGAAGAGTCAGGCAAACGGATGGTCGTGGATAGCCGGGGTCGGTGCAGGCAGATAGGTAGCAGGTCAGGGCAAGCCGGATCAGTACACAGGAACAACAAAGGAAGCAGGTTACAGGCAGGAGAGCTGAAGCTCACAGGTACTCAGACGCTGTAGAACGGACAGCACCTGCTGACAGGTGCAGGAAGTTCAAATAGGGCCGTTTGGCGCCGTTTCCGGCGCGGGCGAATGGCAAAAAGTCCAGAAAAAGGGCCTGGCTTCACCAGGCCAATCCTTTCCTAACAGGAGGTTTCAGGTTAAAGGTTATAGCAGGTATGGTTAGTGATCAAAACATTTATCAAAAGGGGAGATTGTAATGGAAATGTGTACATTCTGGATATAAAATGTTATTCTATTTTGTATGTATTGCACACTGCACTCATTGTGCACACGGAACTAATAATGTTTTCATTACATGTTTGCATTCTTTCAAGTCTTGATTAGAATTAGCCTGCCTATGTTACGCCCCTTGTTATCATAGAAGTACAATTGTAATATTAATAGGATACCTACGTAATCATGTGTATAAAAACCTTCAATTGTGTCATAGTAAAGCAGAACAGTTATTTGGAAAGATGCGGATTGTATCTTTTGTGTCTGTTCTCTACTGCAGTAGTTATTCATTTGGAGCCACTAATCAATATGAGGATAGGAGTTGCCTATCTATAAAACTCCAGGTCACTAGTCCATGATCTAAAGAAGGAGCAACCCCCCGAAACATGTAGTCACTGCTGTCGCCTCGCATATCCCCCCTTACTCTTACGTTCACTGACAGACGCAGCCCTTCATTAGACAAGTGGGGTTTATGATCATATCACTAGGAGTAGACTAGGCAAAATAAAACAAAAGCATAGGTTGGCCCCTCCCATGGGGCCGTCCTCACCTTAGCATATAACCCCCTGCTAGACAATAGCATATCAGTTTTTTTGCCTAGTGCAAGGAGTTAGACCTGGTCCCCTATGGGATCTGCGTTCTTCTGAGGTTTTTTCTGATGAAGACTGCTATCAAGAAGCAGGCTGGTGGTATAGAGGATATCTAGAATCCAAAAACTTTCCCCAGTCCGGCCAACGTCTGTGCGAGCTACCCTTAGCCTTGGCGGGGACACGCCGCATAGGGCCCGTTCCATGTGGGCTGCCAGTGGCTGATCCCACTTGTGCCCAGTGACTGGTTTGTTCCTGTCCAGTGGCCTGGCCAGCACCATCCCTCTCCGTGGAGAGGAAAGTCTGCTCCGGGTGGCTACTCGCTGCGCCCGTCGGATCGGTGAGTGGACCCCTCTTCCATCCTAGGGGTGCGGAGAGGGGCACCAGGGCAGCTTCTGAGGTAGCCGGCTGGTGGGGGCTTATTAGTGGGGACGCATCTGGGATTGTAATCTCCCGTCCCCCCCCACTCCCCCTCCCCGCGATACCATACCCCACACTGACCGTTTTGAGCACTGTATTCAGGCGATTCACCGCCATTTCGTGGTGGATCACCGTTCGTTCGCTGCCATTTTGCCGTAGCTCGGCATGTTTTGATGGCAGCGGCCAATTTTCTGTAGCCCACGCGGTTTTCAGCCTATCCTCTGGTGGCCCCCCAGTGGTTTTTCTCGGTATTACGGGGAAGTGATAAAAATGGCAGAGGCACTTCCGTTTTCGCTTGGACAGCATGGCTGACAGATGCGGTGGTGCAGGCTCTTGAAGTGGAGTGTTTTTTCATTGCTCATTCCGGTCACAGAGCTGAGGCATCAAAAAACAGCAAGTATAGCTGGCTCTCCCTGGGTGCTGGTAGCGGTGGGTGCAATCGTTACGGGTCTCCCTGGCTGATTGGTGGGGTAGAGGTGGTGGTCACACAGTATGGGTGCCAGAAGTCTGGGATGTCAGAGGCCGGCAGTGCTATGGCAGGGGTACCTGCGGAGCAACAATCCACGCCGGGGTCCCTGGTGTCCTTGGAACAGCTGAGGGCAGTATTTGGTGAATTCTTCTCCGGGGGGCCCCAAAAAACACCCGTCCCCGTCATTCTTCGGGGGAGGATTTGGAACCAGAGAGTGCCTCGGTGGTCAAGGGAACCCCCGTAGAGCTATCAGAGGGTGAACCGATACCCTCAGACGGTGAAGATGATCAGGGGGCTTCATCTTCATGCGACAAAGGGATAGTGGCTGCCCTAATCACTGATATTCGGGAGTCCATGAGGCTTGACCAAGCATGGGAGTTGCATGAGTCCGCATAGATTTGTGGGTCGCTTAAGCCCCCTAGGTCCCCCAGGGCCTACCCTTATGATCAGGTTTTTGAACAGGCAGTGTTCAAGAAATGGCTGCGGCCGCAAAATGACTTTGCTTTACCCAAAAGCTTTGCTGTTCGCTACCCCTTTGAGGATAGTTTTACTAAGAGATGGGCTTCCCCAGCAGTGGACCCACCGGTGGCCCGTCTGAATAAGGCAACGACCATTCCCTTGGAGGAGTCTCCGTCTTTTAAAGAGGCGGCCGATCGCCGCATGGAGGCAGTGTAAGGCACTGTTCTTGTTGGCTGGGTCAGCCATGCGGCCAGCTCTGGCGGCGCAATCTCTTTTGGAGTGCGCTACCACATTACACTCCGGTTTGACTAGTGAGTGTGCGCAGGCTGAGGTGCAACGGGCACAACACTTGGAAGAGGGTCTCCGCTACCTATGCGATACTGCATTGGACCTACTTCCCATACTGTCAAAAATGTCTGTTTTTGCAATTGTTATCAGGCGGGTGCTGTGGCTCAGCTCTTGGTCAGACGACCAGGCGTCGATTAAAGCTCTTACGGATCTTCCCTTTCAGGGAGGGTGTCTGTTTGGCCCACAGTTGGATGAAATCATTAAGGATTTCAAGGGAGGGAAGAGTACTTTCCTTCCAGAGCCAAAACGGCGGGATTTTCGCCATAGGCAGGGCCCTGTTTCTTCAGGCCAGAAGAAGTTTTTTCGTGCGCCCGGCTCAGTGGGTAAGGGCTTCAAGTCCGGTAAGGCTTCCACTGGGCCCAGTAAAAGGCCCTGGCAACGCAAGTCTGAAAAAACCAAGGATAAGTCAACCTCTGCATGATGGGTTGCCCCCGCCCGACTCTCGGGTGGGGGGTCGGTTACTGGGGTTCGCAGACAGATGGACTGCCCGCATCACCGATCGGTGGGTGCTGGAGGTGGTGTCCTCCGGGTACAGGATAGAATTCATCTCTCTACCCCCAGAAAGGTTCCTCCCTTCGAACTTAAGACTCCCTCAGGGGCGTCGGAAGGTGCTTCTAGGCGCCGTTCGGGCGCTTGCCGAACAGGGGGTGATTGTACCGGTACCCACGGTGGAAAAATTTCACGGGTTTTACTCAAACCTTTTTGTGGTGCCCAAAAAAGGGTGGTGTCAGGCCAGTTCTGGACCTGAAGGCACTAAACTGCTTTGAAAAGACAAAAAGATTCAGGATGGAGTCCATCCGCTTGGTCGTGGCCGCCCTGCACCAAGGGGAATTCATGGCGTCCCTGGATATCAAGGACGCGCATCTCCACATTCCAGTTGTCACAGGCACCAGCGTTTCCCAGTGGGGGATCTGCTTCATGATCGGTGTGTGAGGAGGAGGACACGGTAACAGCTTGTTACCGCGGTTTGTTGACATCATGTGACCGGCTGTGATTGGTCACAGCCGGTCACGTGGTAAAGAGTGAATTTCATTGGCTCTTTACCCTGATCAGGGCTGGGCTTTGTCCGGGGGACAAGCCTCAAGCCCGACCGCCGCGGTGTGCGCCCCTGAGGGCGCACACAAGCGGTGTGAACGTGGATGCCTGTAAATATCGGAAGTGACCGGTTGTGATAGGACACAGCCGGTCACGTGACAATTTTATTGGCTCTTTACCCCAGTCTGGGATGGGCTGAGTCCAGAGAAACACGTCCGATCCCCAATCGCCGCGATGCGGGCCCCGGGGGGCCAGCAGAGCGGCGAAAACGGGAGGACGCCATATGACGTCCACCCAGGATAGGGAATGCACCTTGCCGGCGTATTATTACAATACGCCGGTAAGGAAATGGCTAAAGTGCAATGTGATATATATAGAGAATAATTAATATATGTACATTCCAAAGTGGTGGTGCAGTATTTACATTTCATATAAAAAAGTAATAAAATTTGATAATGATAAACTTGTGCACATCCAATGCACGCTGTTTGCACCAACTTCAGTGTAACATCACCAAGACACAAGCGCACACACCAGCTTACCAACAAATGTGTCCTCTTAATATTATGCGGCCATGTGTGCTTGTCATCTGCTGGATATTTGCTGCCACTTCACTCAAAAAACAACAATGCAGGTATTATGGCTTTCTCCTAAAAGTGTCATTTGCCCACTCTGCGCAGTCCAGTACCAACCACAGGCAACCCCTTATATGCAAAGAATAAATCACAATATAGTTCATCACCAAGGTAATTAAACAATTTTATCTCTTTATCCATAAAGTTAGCTGTAAGTACAGTACATTATGTCCTGCTATAACACTAGAGCGTGCTTTATTCTCTGCATATAAGGAGTTTTCTTTGGTTGGTACTGGACTGCAGAGTGGGCAAAGGACACTTTTTGGAGATTGCCATCATACATGCATTGTTGCTTTTTGAGTGAAGTGGCTGCAAATATCTGGCAGATGACAAGCACACAACCACATCATTTTATAAAATCAAATTTTTTCGGTAAGCAGATGGTGTGTGCTCTTCTGTCTTGATCATGTTACACCGAAGTCAGTGCAAACAGATTGCAGTGGATCTGCATACGTTTTTTAACCGCACAGTTTTATATGACTTTTTATATTATATGTATGTTTTATGCATTTTATTCATTGCAATAGCACTTTGGACTGTACACGTATTAATTATTATTTATATTCATCACACTGCACTTTATTGTGTTTCACACTTATATGATGGATGTTTTTCCTTTGTTTCTTTGAGTCCCACCCCCCCCCCCCGGCAGAGCTAATGTATAAGGTCAGGGCGGTGGATGGATGATTGGGTGGGGGCTGGGGGCAAAATGCACCTTTGCCTATGTACACAAAAATCCGGGCACCAGCCCTGGATGGATATGGTATATGACAGTGGATGGATGGATATGGGATATGACAGTGGATGGATATGGAATATGATAATGGATGGATATGGGATATGACAGTGAATGGATATATATGACAGGATGGATGGATATGGGATATGACAGGATGGAGATGTTTAGGTGATGATTAGACAGCTATGATTTGGGTAAGTCTCTTCAACGTCCCTAATAACAAGAACACGTCACACACACTTCAGTGGACTAGTGTTAACGTCGTAAGTAAAACTAGTGTTACTACAATACACCCCCACCCCACCTACAGAGTATAAAGTATCTAATCTGTGTCATTACGCGTGTCGTTCAGGATATAAAAGTACATGTCTGTAGTGTGACTTATATCTTTAGGAGGAGAGGTAGGACGTGGGGTTACAGACAAGGGTAGGGGTGGAAAATGGGTTTAGTATCGACAGATTAGTAGTGGATTTGTAGAGGTAGGACA
>BLSH010504815.1:635479-645738 GCA_018402905.1 Glandirana rugosa
TATAGTGTGAAAACTTCCAAGACCTCGTGGTCCATCTTCAGCCCTTCAGAGTACCCGAGTACCTATCTGCAGCCCATGCCTCATAGAATATACCTTAGGGTGTTCGCTTTTCAAAATGGGGTTATTTTGTGGGTAATTCCATTGTCCTGGTGCTCCAGAACCTTCAAAAGTGTGATATGTAGGAATAAAATTAGATGTGTAATTTATGCTCCTAGAACGCCTGAAGGTACTACTTCAATGTTGGAACTCTCTATGTGGCCAGGCTCACGCATGTAGTATCGCCATACTCGGGACGAGTAGCAGAATGTATTTTGGGGGGTAATTTTTTCTATGTACATGCTATGTGTTGGAAATATCTTATAAATTGACAACTTTGTGTAAAAAAAATACATTTTCATTTTCTTTCCATGTTTTTCGAAGACTTGTGGAAAAAAATGAACCATTCAAAAGGCTCATAATGCCTCATAGAATATACAGTACCTGTCTCCAGCCCATCAGAGTACCTGTGACCAGCCCATGCCTCATAATATATATATTATAGTGTTTGTTTTCCAAAATGGGGTCATTTTATGGGTAATTCCACTGTCCTGGTGCGCCAGGGCCTTCAAAAGTGTAATAGGTCGTTAGGAAATTTTATATGTAATTTATGCTCCTAGAATGCTTGATGGTGCTCCCTGCATGTTGGACCTCTCTATGTGGCCAGGCTGTGTAGAAGTCTCACACATGTAGAATCACCATACTTGGGACAAGTAGCAGAATGTATTTTGAGGGGTAATTTTTGCTATGTACATACTATGTGTTGGAAATTATCTTATAAATTGACAACTTTGTGTAAAAAAAAAAATACATTTTCATTTTCTTTCCAGGTTTTTTGAAGACTTGTGGAAAAAAATGAACCATTCAAAAGACTCATAATGCCTCCCAGAATATACGTTGGGGTGCTTGCTTTCCAAAACAGGGTCATTTTGTGGGTTCCACTGTCTTGGTGCTCCAGGGCCTTTAAAAGTGTAATAGATCGTCAGGAAATTAGATGTCTAATTTATGCTCCTAAAACGCCTGACTGTGCACCCTACATGTTGGACCTCTCTATGTGGCCAGGCTGTGAAAAAGTCTCACACATGTGGTATCACCATACTTGAGACGAGTAGCAGAATGTATTTTGGGGTGTAATTGGAAGTATGCATATGCTATGTGAGAGAAATAACTCATGACAATTTTGTGTAACAATAAATAAATAAATAAATAATCATTTCTTAATTTTCCCATGAATTGTGGGAAAAAAATAGAACTTCAAAAAACTTGCCATGCCACTTACTAAATACCTTGGAATGTCTACTTTTCAAAAAGGGGTAATTTTGGGGGGTATTTGTACTTTCCTGACATTTCAGGGCCTCAAGAAATGAGATAGGCCGTCAGTGCTTCAGGTGTGATCAATTTTCAATTATTGGCACCATCGTTTGTAGACTCTATATAACTTTCACACAGACCAAATAATATACACGGATTTGGGTTATTTTTTACCAAAGATATGTAGCAATATAGGTTTTGGCCCAAATTTATGAACAAAAGTTACCTATTTACAAAATGTTATCATAGAAACTAAAAAAAAAGTGTTTATCAAAGTTTTCGCTCTTTTTTCACTTCTGTAAAAAAAAAAATTAAAAACCAAGAGGTGATTAAATAACACCAAAATAAAGCTCTATTGGTATGAAAAAAAATTGGGTACAGTGTTGCATGACTGAGTAATTGTCATTCAAAGTGTGAGAGCGCTGAAAATTGGTCTGGGAAGGAAGGGGGTATAAGTGTCCAATACTGAAGTGGTTAAAATACACCTACGATAAAAAAGTATAGACCCTTAATTTTGTTAAAGTGGTCAAACTTACAAAATCTACAGGGGATCAAATAATTATTTTCTCCACTGTATGCCACCATACGCCTCTCTCCCCTAAACTGATTTCTATTTTCTACTTTCAGTTGAATACTTCCAACTTCTATACCAATCACGCTTACGTTTCCAAGTGGGAGATAGACCTTCGGTGCACCAGAGATATTGCAGATTGGCTGCAAATCTGTGCCACAATAGCCTCCTGCTCTAATAATGTAAATACTATAAAGTCTACATTCAAAACAGTTACCAGATGGTACCTAGTCCCATCGTGCCTAGCCCATCTTCAGCCTTCCCATACTGGTCTGTGCTTTCATGGCTGTCCAATGCCAGGCAATGTTTTACATACCTGGTGGACGTGCCCCATGCTGACACAGTTTTGGACCAAGGTTTTGAAGCTCATTCATTCTTTGTTGATGGTCCTCTCCTAAGAGATCCTTGGTTAGTCTTATTATACCTTAAACCTCCCGATTTTACTAAAGCCCAATTCAAATTGGTGACTTACATTAGTGGCAAAACAGAGTATCGCCAAAGCCTGGAAGAAACAATTTGATGCAGTTTGTCAGTGGATTGACAAGTTCTTTATCGATGTGAAACTGAAAAGAATCCTGCTAGACAAGCAAAATAAATTCGCCCAGATATGGACCCCATGGATACAATATGCCCATCCGTCACTGTCCATTGAGAGCTACAACGCATTATAGTAGTCCAGAATTGGGGTGCTGGCTTTGCGCATTCCTGACGCTCACTCCCCTCCCCCTTACTCCAACTTTCTCTCCCACCTTCCTACTGTGGACATCCTTCCTTTCTCTTTCCTTCTTTCTTATTTCCTTGTTGCAGATCATGTTGTTCATTCAGACTTGATGTCTTGATCTGCTTATTGTATTGCAGCCTGCAAAAAATTACTTGGCTCATTGATACCTACACTAACTTACAGGCAACAAGTTTTGTTTATGAATATGCTATTTATACTGTTGGATGTTTTTACATTCTCAGCAGCTAAATTCTAGCTGTCTACTATCTTCTCAGCTATTTTAAAAAAAAATTCTTGTAAACCAGGTTTTTTGTACCTTAAATTTTTTTTTCAATAAAAATATATATTGGTTCACACCACAAAAACAAACTCCAGACCCATTCTGGAAGCGTTTCTGCATGCACATTTTTAACGCTTTTTTGATGTGCTCCGGTGCATTATTGATGCGCTTCCGGATGCATTCCAGATGCTTTTTTTCCTGTTTGATTTCACTGTACTGGGGCCCAGTGTGTTTTTAATGCATTCCAGTGCATTTTACTGCATTCCAGTACAGTCCAGTGCAGGAAAAATGCAGCATGTTCTGCTTTTTTTTCTGGACCTGGAACGCCCTGGAACTAATCGCAGTGGTGCGAACTATGCTATTGGAAATCATATAACCCACTTTCCATGCGTTGTTGATGCAGAAAAAAAACACATTGGACTGCATGTGGTGTGAACTGGCCCTGAAAGTGAAAGCTGGGAATTGGCCTAGTCAGGAAGAGGGTGAAAGTGCTTGGAATTGAAGTGGTTAAATATTAGACTGTGGTCTCTGCAACATTTATATCAATTATATCAGGGCTTGACAAATTTGCTTTTAATCTAGGAGCCAGCTAAAAAAAGTTAGGAGCCATTTTTTTGTAGCGTAGTGTTGGGTTGTCAGCGCCCAGGGTAAGGCAAGTAATTTGTGCCCCCTAACTTAACCACTTCAGCCCTGGAAGAATTTCCCACTTTAGGACCAGAGCACTTTTTGCGATTCGGCGCTGCGTCGCTTTAACTGACAATTGCGCGGTCGTGCGACGTTGTACCCAAACAAAATTTGTGTCCTTTTTTTCCCACAAATAGAGCTTTCTTTTGGTGGTATTTGATCGCCTCTGCGTCATTTCTGATCGCCGCTATAAACAAAAGAAGAGCGACCATTTTGCAAAAAAACCCAAATTTCTTACTTTTTGCTAAAATTCAAATCCAAAAAAAAAAATATAAAAAAAATTTTTTTTCACCGTTTCTGGCCGATTTATATTCTTCCTCATATTTGCGATAAAAAAAATTGCAATCGGCGTTTATTGATTGGTTTGCGCAAAAGTGGCCGTGTTTACGGATGATGAGAATTAATTTCTGGATGATGAGAATTAATTTCTGGGGTTTTTATTTTTTTTAAATGTTTTACTAGTAATGGCGGCGATCTGCGATTTTTAGCGGTAATGCGATATTGGGGCGGACATGTCGGAACATTTTGACACTTTTTTGGGACTAATGACATTTATTCAGCGATCAGAAATTTAAATGTCCACTGATTACTGTATAAATGTCATTGGCAGTGAAGGGGTTAACCTGCAGGGGGAGAGCTAGGGGTTAATCGTGTTCCCTGGGTGTGTTCTTACTGTGGGGGGGTTGGGCTAACATGGGCATGAGAGATCTAACTGATCCCAGTGACAGGGATCAGTAGATCTCTCATACCCCACTGACAGGGCGGGGAACCGCCGTGTTTACATCGGCGGTTCCCCGTTCTTTCTCTTTAGCCGCTCATCGCGGCTCGCTGGCGGACATGGGGTCCGCCCGAGCCGCGGGCACACTCCCCAGGAGTGCGGCGGGTGTGCGCGCGCGCCCCCTGGTGGCCAAATGTGAATCGCCGCTTATTTACGGCGATTCGCGCAGGGCTCCCCCACTGCCGCCGTGAAAAGACGGCGCGCGGTGGGGAACCGGTTAAAGCAGAGCAGCCAGTCACCGCTACATGAGGGTTATAGGCTGGCCAGAAAGAGTGACACTAAAAACCTGTTATAGGGGGAAACTCATTATGCCGAATGCATCGTGACTGCGACATGTAAAACACCCTCATCTGCTGCCTAATGGAGCTTAAGAGCGGGCGTTGGTGGGTGGCAAAAACATGTCTCTACTGCACATTTTTAACACCCAACTGCACATCTAAATGAACCCTTAGTGATGCTTTAAATAAAATACAAAAAAAGTGAAAGTATTTCAGTGCTGCTGATCTTCTGCTGCCTCTTTGCAGCCACTTCCTGCCTACATGTGTGTCCCCCACAGTGACCATTCATTGCTCTGGTGGGTTTCCGGTCACCATGAAATACTGGAGCCCAGCTACACATAAAGAGTGGTAATGGTTGATGGTACACAGGGCTTGATCACAATTTTGTTGCTTAGAATAAAGATTACGATTCTAGCAATGTAACATCTTTCACATTATACAGAAAAAAAAAAAATGGGCTAACTTTATTTACTGTTTAGTTTTTTTTTTATTATTCATTAAAGTGTATTTCATTCTAAAAAAAAAAAGTGTGTTTGAAAGTCTGCTGCGCAAATACCGTGTGACATAAAATATTGCAACAACCGCTATTTTATTCTCTAGGGTCTCTGCTAAAAAAATATATATAATGTTTGGGGGTTATAAGTGATTTTCTAGAAAAAATACGGGGATTCTTACCTGTAAGCCACAAATGTCAGAAAAAGGTTTAGTCTTTAAATGGTTAAAACTTCCCTCTTACACATCAGAGTTAATTACTTTGTTTTTCTTTCTATCAAAGTATCTCTTTGTTCTTTTAAGTAGAAGCAAATAACCCGGGCAGCTTGCCAAGTTTACAGCTGTTAGATTAGGCAGAGAAACGGGTCTCGGCTCTCGCTGAAATCGGAGATGCTCTTTGCAGATAGTAAGTGAAGAGAAGGAACGGCTGCCACTCGCCAGGATGCGATTTCTGGTCGCCATGGTGACCAGGCGCCCGGGGATTGTCGAGGCCTGAATTATATGAATATTATTCATATATCAATTCTGTATAGCAGTTCACCCTCTGCAACAGCAGATTCATTATGTTTTAAAAAACGTTCCCATATATGCAAGTGATTAATCCTTAAAATGAAACTAAACCTTCCTAGCCAAGGAAGCTGCCATCCTCCCCCCGCTTTTGATCAACAGTTGTGATCAGCTATGACAACAGACATTTGATGGCCTGGCAGTTTTGTTGGGGTATAACATACAGAATATACACACTAGTAACTCTAGAGTTACCTTTCAAAGTATGCCTTAGGCCTCATTCACACCATGGTGCAGAGATGTCAGTTTTTCTGCACGTGTTCTGCAAGGTCACAAAAAAAAACACAAATTGTTCTCTATGTGCCCTGTTCACGCCACAACACTGGTATCACATGCAGATTTTTTTTTTTTTGCGCAGGAAACTGCAACATGTATGCACTTTTCTGCACGAGAAAAAAAATTGACCCGACATGGCATCAACATTAGTGGGAATACTGCACATAACTGACTGGCAAGAAAAAACTGATGTCAGTGTGCATGAAAACGGATGTAAACTGATGTGAAACAAATGTGTCTGCAAATGAAACCTGTACAGTTTTCCCATTAGTTCCCAGCAGTTTTCATGCATATATGGTGTGAACGAGCCCTTAATTTAACAGTTTTGGGCAAGAGTTAAAGCAGAACTAAAGTCTCAATGTTAAAACTGCAAGCTGGTAGGCTCTTTATTGCAGAAGAGATATGCAATGTCTCTTATGCTATAAAATAAACCTACCTGCCTGCTTGCAGTCTCCTTTAGAATGTATACCGAGTTGCACAAGCGCAGCTCAGCTTACATTCTTGCACGGATCCTGTGTACCGGGATTAATAAACTCCTGTGCATGCTCAAGTGATGTCATCCCAAGCCGGCCAATGAAGATGGCCAAAGACCAGCACTGGTTAGGGACATGGACTGTTGAAGGAAAGATAAGTTTAGCTCAGCACAGAGTCTGTCTTGTTTATCTTCAGCACAGGTACTCCTATCCTTTTGCTATATATTTGCTGCAACCTGAGACTACTGCACTATGATGGATTCTTTTGCTTCTGATTACATAGACATGATGAGAGGGTTCGCCATATGGATCACGGTCACTTTTCAGAGGGATCACTCCGGCTATTTGATTGCCATCTACATGCGTGTCATTTTTATTTCTGGTGAGTGGCCACCTTTCATCATACGATTGAGAATCGTGCCAGACATATCATCTGATTATTTTAACAGGACTATGTTATAGTGCTGCAATTATTTTCTACTGACTCTGAAAGGGTTGCCTTTTTATCCTTTGTTGCTAGCAGCTGTACTTACTCATTTTAACTAGCGCTGGTTTTCCATTTACTATTCCATACTTATAAAGCCTTGCCCATATGTACTATTTCTGCTGTTACCTACAGACCTCCCTAAGCTCCAGGTTTCCAGGAGGAAATATTTTGATGCTCAAGGATTAAAAGACAATTATAGGGCATTACGTTCTACAGATACAATTCAATAACAATTATACATGATGATGTTTTTATACTTACCGCCTGTGGCATCTTAGAAGCTGCTGCACCTACATGAATTGCATCATATGGGCCTTCCTGAGGATAGCCAGATCTACCATCGCCAACTATAAGATAGGAAAAATAAAAGCCACATGAAGTTTTATCAATTTTTTTTTCTATAACCAGGGCTAAATTTATTGCACTTAATACTCTGGCACCTGGATGCCCAGAACCCTAAACCATCTTCTTTACACAGAAAATATGAGCTCACGTTTCACTCCAGTTACATCTGAGGTTTAAGAACTTTGGTTTTAGCTTGGAACTACTTCACATTTACGGATACATACATTACTTAAAACAGAAGTAAACCCATTGTGACAAACAGCCCCTGTCAGTTATTGATTGCATGTATTTACCACATAGAATCTTTAGGTTCTTACGGTAAGTCTAAGTTTACATCTATGTGGGCTGTGCTTGATGCGTTTTTCAGGCACGTTTTGAAAATCTTGTTTTTTATGCATTTTGCTTTTTACATTGTTTTTTTTCTTTAAACACACTGGAAATAGCTGGTTGCTAAGGAGCAGCCGATGAGTCATCAGCTGTAAGCAGGGTTGTAAAAAAAAAAAAAAAAGAAAAAAGAAAAAAAGAAAAAGAATTGACGGCAAAGAAAACAAAAAAAATTGTGAAAAAAAAAAAAAAAACACGACGTGGGGTCCCTCCAGGTTCTTCGCCCCCAAAATCCATACTAGATCCTTATTTGAGCATGCAGCCCAGCAGGTCAGGAAAGGGAGGAGGAGTGCTCCCCCCCCAAAGCACCTTGTCCTCATGTTTATGGGGACAAAAGCCTCTTCCCAACAACCCTGGGCCAAGACAGCAGAGGGAGAAGAAACCACCAGAGAAAGAGGGAGAAGAAACCACTGGAGAGAGAAGAAACACAGGAGAAAGAAGAAACACCGGAGGAAGCAGAAACCACCGGAGGGAGAAGAAACACAGGAGAAAGAAGACACGATTTTTAATAAAGGACTTGTCAAAAACCATCTCTTGTGCTTTGTAACACTACACTTTTTTTTTAGGTGAATGGTTAGGGGTACAATGTACACCATACTCATTCACATGGGGGTGGGGTGGGGGGGCCCAGGATATTGGGGCCCCCTTGTTAAAGGGGAATTCCAGATTCCGATAAGCCCCCTGCTCGCAGACCGCCACAACCACTGCCCAGGTTTGTCGGGAAGAGGCCCTTGTCCCCATCAACATGGGGACAAGGTGCTTTGTGGTGGGGAGGGCAGAGCCCCTGCCCCAAAGCACTCCCTCCATGTCTGATATGGTTCAGGTGGGGGGGCCCCTTTCTTTTTCTGACCTGCCGGGCTGCATGCTCGGATAAGGGTCTGGTATGGATCTGGGGGGGATCCCACGCCATTTAAAAAAAAAATTGATGTGGGGGTGTCCCCTCCAAATCCATACCCAAAGGGCCTGATATGGACCTGGGGGGGGGGGAGGGGGGCACACCATTTTTTATTTCACAATTTATTTTTTACAGTCAGTTGACAACTGATGACTCATCGGTTGTTAAGGACACGGCGGTCGGCTTCCTGGCCCGCTCCTTAGCAACTAGCTATATACAGTGTTTAAAGGGGAAAAATAAAAAACGCAAAACACAACAAAAAAAAAACAAAAAACATGTTTCTGGTGTGAATCCATTGAAGTCTATTACATGCAAAATGTAGATGTGATTGTGTTTCATAGGAAAACTAAGTTAAATGGACTGTAGTGTGTTTCTGAAAAAGGCACTAAAAAACGCATAAGTGTGACCCTAGGGTAAATGGGTGGCAGTGAGGTTTGTAGACAGCAAGGGGTTAAGCACTGGCCACACCTTGCACCCCACCTGGGGTATAATGGAACTTCCCTGAGATAATCAGGTTGTTGGTGTCAAGACAGGAGAAGCAGGTTGTGAGGGAACATGCTTGCAGGACTGGAGCAGACCCAGTGAAGTCTAATTATTAGCCAGGAGGCTTACATTTGTTTTGATGGACTTTTGCTTTGGGACTATGTTTTCTGCTCCTGCGTGGGAATCCTTTTTTGTTGCTGTATTTGCTGACCAAATAAACAGGAAGCACTTAACCATAAAACATTGCTGGATTACTTCTCTGAGAACTCTCCACTTGTAGCTGACCTCCCACAATTGTTGGAAATGAATGCGTGCAATCGCTCTACTGATCCTCGCTGAAAGGCAAGTTTTCTGGTTTTGCTGTGTGAAGTTACAGTAAAACATTGAAATAAGCTGTGTGAACATGGTGTCAGTGGTGTTAAAAGGACAGCAGAGTGTGTCTATACCAATTAAAGGCACAGTGTAATTGTGAATCTGCAGCACGGAGGGCCTTGGTCCAAAGTAATGTTGCACAGCAAGAAACCAATATAATGCTGGCTATTCAGTGGCAGCTCAGCAACAGCAAGCGGCTGAACAGCAACAAGAAACCAATAAAATGCTGGCTGCCCAGCAGCAGCAAGCTGTTGCCCAGATGGCGAGCACAGAAGCTCAAGTAACTGTGTTGGCTCAGACAGCTGGGGCTCAAGTGGCTGCCCCGGCTCAGGCAACAGAGGCACAAGTGGCTGCTTTGGCTCAGGCAACTGAGAAAGGCTGACAGGTTAGGGATGGTTCCCTTGAAGAGGTCACGTTGTGTGATGCAACACGTAGGGCGTGGCATGACGTTTCCAAATACCGGAAGTGACGTTAGAGGTGGAATAACGCCAATGTTTTATCTGTTATACGATTTTTAATTTATGATGTGTTGCACTGGAGAAGTTCCCTTGGTAGGGATTGGACAGTCGGAAAGAGTCAACGGACTCGGTTTCGTCGGTGAACACGGAGACAACGGACTCGGCCCCGTCGGTGAACTCGGGGTCGACAGACTCGGTTGTGTCAATGAACTCGAAGACACGAGCGGTAGACCCGTTGTCGAACGACGACGACCCGTCGGTCGTAAAATAACCAAAGAACAACGACAAGTCGGCGAACGACAACGACTCGACGGTGACTTATCGGTCGTAATATAACCAAAGAACGACACGTTGTAATGAAACCTGGT
>BLSH010504815.1:679752-691646 GCA_018402905.1 Glandirana rugosa
ATATAAGATACTCCGTAACACTCAGAAAACATGCCAAGTAAAAAAAGGTGTTCAGAAGCCTTTTACAACTTTCTTTTAATTTTGTAAAAAAAAAAGTGTTTCACCAGTTAAATATATAAAGCATGTGTATCGTACATATATCGTTTTTATTGGGGGGTTTTATATAAGACGATGAGCAGGGCTCATACCGTTATGGTGTACACACTCTGAAAATGTGTCGGACCGGTGTATCTCTCCGGGTTGTACGTCTCTCGTGGCAGCAGAATACCTGAGTACCTATCTGCAGCCCATGCCTCATAGAATATACCTTGGGTGTTTGCTTTCCAAAATGGGGTCATTTTGTGGGTAATTCCACTGTCCTGGTGCTCCAGAGCCTTCAAAAGTGTGATAGGTATGAATTAAATTTTATGTGTAATTTATGCTCCTAGAACGCCTGACGGTGCTCTCTGCATGTTGGGCCTCTCTATGTGGCCAGGCTGTGTAAAAGTCTCACACATGTGGTATTGCCATACTCGGGACGAGTAGCAGAATATATTTTGGGGGGTTATTTTTGCTATATACATGCTATGTGTACGAAATATATAAATTGACCACTTTGTGAAAAAAAAAATGTTTTAATTTTCTTTCAACATTTTCCGAAGACTTGTGGAAAAAAATGAACCGTACAAAAGACTCACAATGCCTCATAGAATATATGCTGGGGTGTTTGCTGTTTGCTTTCCAAAATGGGGTAATTTTGAGGGTAATTCTATTGTCCTAGTGCTGCAGGGCCTTCAAACGTGTAATAGGTTGTTAGGATATGTGATGTGTAATTTATGCTCATAGAACGCCTGACGGTGCGCCCTGCATGTTGGACCTCTATGTGGCCAGGCTGTGAAAAAGTTGCACACATGTGGTATCGCCATACTTGGGTAGAGTAGCAGAATGTATTTTGGGGTGTAAATGGAAGTATGCATATGCTGCGTGTGAGAAATAACTTATGACAATTTTGTGCAAAAACAAATTCTTAATTTTCCCAAGAATTGTAGGAAAAAAATACAACTTCAAAAAACTCACCATGCCTCATACTAAATATCTTGGAACGTCTATTTTCAAAAAGGGGTCATCTGGGGGGTATTTGTACTTTCCTGACATTTCAGGGCCTCAAGAAATGAGAGCCATCAGTGCATCAGGTGTGATCAATTTTCAATGATTGCCACCATAGCTTGTAGACTCTATAACTTCCACACAGACCAAATAATATACACTTATTTGGGTTATTTTTACCAAAGATATGTAGCAGTATATGTTTTGGCCCTTATTTGCACAATTTTATCAAAGAAACTAAAAAAAAGAGGTGATTAAATACCATCAAAAGAAAGCCCTATTCGTGTGAAAAAATGATAAAAATGTTGTTTGGGTACAGTGTAGCATGACTGAGTAATTGGCATTCAAAGTGTGAGAGCACTGAATGCTGAAAATTGGTCTGGGCAGGAAGGGGGTATAAATGTCCTGTCTTGAAGTGGTTAAAGTGTATCTATTGTTTAAAATTTGAAATCATATATTTATTTCTACATTATATCTGAATTATTTGTAGCCTACTCCAATTAATCTGAACTCAAAGTTTGTAAACCTACTTTATAAAGAATCCCACACATTTACTTTCTAGAATTCCATGACATGCATTCACTATGCCCTGAGGGTGGACACTGCCGAGTCACACATTTCACAGAACCTGCCTTCTGAACTACAGAGGTGCCGAGAAGAGGAGTCTCAGGAAAAGGAGTCAGTACAGGAAGGCAGGCTAAAGGTACCATGGGATATGTAGTTCTTAGAAATCAGAAGTAAACCAAAGGAATGAGCAGAGAATCCAGAAAGTTGTGGAAAGAAATGGCCAGGTGACAGGCAGCACTCACCGCATGAAAGGAGATTTTTCAAGTAAGTTTATATTGGATTGTCAAAAATAACTATTGTTGCGATTGTTAATAAAATTCCAATGTTATAAAATGAGAGCGTATGCTGTGACTATAGAGCTCCTTTAAGTTAATTGTAAACATATACTCACCTATAAATTGAATGCGTCCAGAGTTCAGTAATGTTGGATCATCTTTTTTGACATTCTCAGTTGCATCATGGACAAGTTGATCAATATGGTCAATGCCAACAACTTTTCCTGTGGGGCCTACCTAAGAAGAAAAACATTTATCAATTCGCTGTCAGTTTACAAACTCGATTTTTGTGGTACCTTTGTTTTGTTCGTCTTAAAAGTGGATTGAGACATTTCTAATAACTTTTGCAATTTGTCTTGTGTGGTATACAATCACTAACATTTAATTATCACACCCTAAATATGAATTAATTACATATTAAAAACAAATAGTAGGTTGCTTGACCTTAAAGAGGAAGTAAACCCAGGTGGGGTGTACTTTCCTCTACATGCCCCTGTAATGTAGAAGCATATTGGGCTACTATGCATCGCATAATAGCCCATTATGTGCCACTTACCTGCAAACAAAGCCTGCGATGTCCAGCGCTGTCCCCTGTGCTGGCGGCATTCATCTTCTGCCCCTCTTCCTTCCAGGGCTGCGACACCGGCGCTGTGACTGGCCGGAGGCGCGGGAGCCGCCAGTCACGGCACGGTTGCAGTGGAGGAACGGCATGGAGGCCGTTTCTTCGTCGGCACAGCAAATACACTGCATATCTGCTGAACCGTACAGGTTTAGGAGATGTGCAGGGCACCTACAGGTAAGCCTTATCATAGGCTTACCTGTAGGTAAAAGTGGTTGTCATAAGTTGACAACCACTTTAAGGGGAGCTACTCTATTTTCAGCAATTTTATATTATTTTTATTATCATTTACAACTTTACAGATTAATGGGTTTATAATGTTGTTAATTTGTAGAACATTTTTTTACAAAAAAATATAAAAATTAAAAAAACACATTTAATATGGAGTATATCATGACACTCCATCTGCAAAGCATGCTGAACATGATTTTATGGGAAATTTGGTATTCTGGTCTATTTCTAAACATAATAGCAGCAGAAAGCTCTCTTACGGAGCTCCTGCTATTACACAGAGCTCCACCTGCTAGATGCAATTAGTATAAACGAAACCTTCATCTGCAAAAGATCAGATTTACATTATTAATGGAAATAAATAAAATGCATGTATTGCAATGCAGATGCATGTTTAACCTAGTCCTAGTCCTGAGAGGTTTAAATAGTCCATTTGGTGCCATTTTGTGGTGAGTGAGCAAGCCGCCACGCACACGCCTGTGCTTGGGTTAGGCTAACGGGAATTCTTTGTTTGCAGGTAACTGTGTGCCTGGTCTTATTTCTTCCTTCTTCACAGGTTTATAATTGGGGTGCCAAGAACTGGACCTTCAACCTGGGGGATAGAGTGCTGGTACTAGTCCCCACAGTTGATAGTAAATTCCTAGCAAAGTGGCAGGTTCCCTTTGAAATTATGGAAAGAGTAGGGGAAATAAACTACAAATTTTTCCAGCCAGGGAAAAGGAAACCAGAGCAAATATACCATGTTAATCTCTTGAAACCTAGAAAGGACAGAGAGACTTTACTGGCAGTGTCAACTTCCCAAAAGGACATGGCCCCGTGACACCTGAGGTACCCATAACTGAAACCTGGTCAGTGGGCCAACAAAAGGACGTTAAAGAGTTTGTGAGTAAGAATGGAGACTTTTTCTCTCATCTACCCGGAGTGACCACAGTTATACAGCATGACATCATTACGGAACCAGGTGTCCGTGTAAATGTAAAGCCCTATAAAATACCCGAGGCAATGCGCGAAGCAATTGCAAATGAAATAAAGAACATGTTAGAGTTGGACGTGATAGAGGAGTCCCACAGTGACTGGTCAAGTCCCATAGTGTGGGTCCCAAAGCCAGATGGCACTATAAGGTTTTGTAATGATTTCAGGCAGTTGAATAGCATGTCCAATTTCGATGCGTACCCAATGCCTTGGGTCGACAACCTTGTTGATAGAATGGGAAGTGCCAGGTACATAACTACGTCAGAAATGACTAAAGGTTATAGGCAGATACCCCTAACGGAGTCTGCAAAAGAGAAAACTGCCTTTTCTACTCCTTTCAAATATAAGCAGATGCCTTTTGGTTTGCATGGTGCTCCTGCCTCATTCCATAGAATGAAGGACAAGACATTAAGACCACATCGCCAATGCGCAGCCACCTATTTGGACGATGTAGTCATCCACAGCCCAGATTGGGAATCTCATTTGCTCCGGGTGCAAGCAGTAGTAGATTCCCTTAGGAAAACAAGACTCACTGACAACCCCAAAATGTGTGCCATAGGCTTGGAGGAGGCCAAATACCTTGGCTACATTATTGGTCGAGGGCTGATTAAGTCTCAGATCAAGAAGATTGAAGCAGTCCAAAAATGGCCCCAACCTATAAATAAAAAGCAAGTGTGTGATTTCTGGTGATCACCGGGTATTACAAGCGTTTTATACCCAATTTTGCCACCATTGCAGCCCCACTAACAGACCTAACGAAGGGTAGAGGGTCGGTCATGATTAAGTGGAATCCTGAGGCAGAAAAGACATTTCAAATGTTTAAGCAAGCCCTTTGTGCACAACTGGTGCTCGTGATTCCAGATTTCACAAAGGAGTTTGTCGTACAGACAGACAACTCTGATGTGGGACTGCGTGCGGTACTGTCCCAAATCAGAGAGGGTGAGGAGCACCCGGTTGTGTACCGGAGCAGGAAGCTTAATAGACACGAGAAAAACTATACTGTTGAGGAAGGAATGTTTAGCTATCAAATGGGCCTTAGAGGTCCTGAAATATTACCTGTTGGAGAGACCATTCAAACTAGTCACTGACCATGCCCCTCTGAAATGGATGCGTGATAACAAGGAGAAAAACAGTCATGTGACAAGGTGGTTCCTTGCTCTGCAAGCATTCAAGTTCACAGTGAAACATAGAGCTGGGAAACTCCAGAATAATGCATATGCTCTTTCCCGTGTCCATTGTCTGGTTGGGACAGTTGCTCAGCCGCGGGGGGGGGGGGGGGGGGCGTTTATGTGACACCATGAAAGGCAAGGTGATCGATGGTCATTATGTTTCATCTCGCATGCGTTCATTTTCAGTGAACTAAGGAAAATTTCGATCCAGGTGTTACCAGCCACCTTAGCAGGGTTGGTTCCGGACCAGATTTTGTGGTATACTTGTGTCCACCAACAGGTGGTATAAATAAGCAGGAGTGGAGCAAAGATTTGCTCTGGCCTGGGACTCAGGAGCCATCAAGCCTGAGACAGCTGATGAACTGAAGTTTGCTTTATGACTGAAGCAAAAGGTTTGCATTGCCTTTGTTTTGTGGGTGACTGGGAGAAGCCCTTCACCGCTCAGTTAGGAAAACTGGAAATGTTTAGTAAGAGCCTGGGTGGCAAGGATTTATTTTCGATTTTGTTGGTTTGATTTTCATGCAACCTTTTAAAAATAAAACTGACTACAAGTCAGCTTTTAAGAAAACCTGCCATTTGGACTGCCTTTTTCCCAGGGAAGGCAATCCCCATTGAGCTAACCCCCCACATATATACACACACACACACAGTATATCACAAAAGTGAGTACACCAATCACATTTTTGTAAATATTTTATTATCTCTTTTTTTCATGTGACAACACTGAAGAAATGACACTTTGCTAGAATGTAAAGTAGTGAGTGTACAGCTTGTATAACAGTGTAAATGTGTTGTCCCCTCAAAATAACTCAACATACAGACATTAATGTCTAAACCGCTGGCAACAAAAGTGAGTACACCCCTAAGTGAAAAAGTCCATATTGGGCCCAATTAACCATTTTCCCTCCTCGGTGTCATGTGGCTCATTAGTGTTACAAGGTCTCAGGTGTGAATGGGGAGCAGGTGTGTTTAAATTTGGTGTTATCGCCTTCACTCTCTCATGATGGTCACTGGAAGTTCAACATGGCCCCTCATGGCAAAGAACGATCTGAAGATCTGAAAAAAAGAATTGTTGCTCCACATAAAGATGGCCAAGACCCTGAAACTGAGCTGCAGCACGGTAAGCAAGACCATACAGAGGTTTAACAGAACAAGTTCCACTCAGAACAGGCCTCTCCATGGTCGACCAAAGAAGTTGAGTGCACGTGCTCAGCATCATATCCAGAGGTGGTCTTTGGGAAATAGACATATGAGTGCTGCCAGCATTGCTGCAAGGGTAGAATGGATGGAGGGGTCAGTCTGTCAGTGCTCAGACCATATGCCGCACACTGCATCACATTGGTCTGCATGGTTGTCATCCCAGAAGGAGGCCACTTATAAAAGATAATGCACAAGAAAACCCGCAAAGTTTGCTGAAGACAAGCGGACTAAGGACATGGATTACTGGACCCATGTCCTGTGGTCTGATGAGACCAAGATAAACTAATTGGGTTCAGGTGGTGCCAAGCGTGTGTGGCGACAACCAGGTGAGGAGTACAAAGACAAGTGTGTCTTGCCTACAGTCAAGCATGGTGGTGGGAGTATCATGGTCTGGGGCTGCATGAGTGCTTGCCGGTACTAGGGAGCTACAGTTCATTGAGGGAACCATGAATGCCAACATGAACTGTGACATACTGAAGCAGAGCATGATCCCCCTCCCTTTGGAGACTGGGCCGCAGGGCAGTATTCCAACATGATAATGACCCCAAACACGCCTCCAAGACGACCACTGCCTTTCTAAAGAAGCTGAGGGTAAAGGTGATGGACTGATCAAGCATGTCTCCAGACCTAAACCTTATTGAGCATCTGTGGGGCATCCTCAAAACGGAAGGTGGAGGAGCGCAAGGTCTCTAACATCCACCAGCTCCGTGATGTCATCATGGAGTAGTGGAAGAGGACTCCAGTGGCAACCTGTGAAGCTCTGGTGAACTCCATGCCCAAGAGGGTTAAGGCAGTGATAGAAAATAATGGTGGCCACACAAAGTATTGACACTTCCAGGATCTCCTCAGTTGCATGCGATGTGCGAGGAGAGTGTGGGAGGAGTAAATAACTCACTCCGAGTTAGGCAGAGACAGAGGTGCCCAGAGTCTGACACGGACTGTTCCACACCCCTGCAATGATCCTATCTCTCCTTGCCGCTGCTGGCTGCACTCCGGTCTATAGCCGCCTCCTCCTCAGCTAACGTTTCATGTACACAGACCAGGAGGAAGAGAGCCGAGGAGGAAGGGAGATTCCGTGCTACAGCACATGCCTGGGGCCGAAGTATTGCACAGGAGGGAGACAGCTAGGTTGCCAGGAATCATTTTGGGGGGGGGAGTTGGGGTTTTGAGGATATGTACTATGGGTGCTTTGTTTTGGGTTAGAAATTGCTTGTGCTAAAAGGAGGGGGGCAGATTTGAAGTTTAACACCCCCAGCAGAATTCATCTCCCCTCCCAAAGCACCCCCTAGCACATATCCTCTAACCCCACCCCCATCCCATGTCCATCCACCACCCATCCAATCCTAGCTCCAAATCCACCCTCACCCCATCCCATCCCAAATCCACCCCCACCCCATCTCCATCCACCCTCCCATCCCCATCCCAGCTCCATCATCCACCCCCCCATCCCATCCACATCCACCCCTCCCATCCCAGCTCCATCCACCCCTCCCCATCCCAGCTCCATCCACCCCTCCCCATCCCAGCTCCATCCACCCCTCCCATCCCAGCTCCATCCACCCCTCCCATCCCAGCTTCCTCCACCCCCCCATCTCAGCTCCATCCACTCCCCATTCCATCCCAGCTTCATCCACCCCTCCCATCCCACCCTATCACAACTCCGATCCCATCCCGGCTCCATCCATTTGCCTGATTCCATCCCACCTCCATCTATTCCCCTGATTCCATCCCGGCTCCATCCTGTGGCAGGTTAAGGAGGGAGAGCCACACCGACACACTAGCCTGCTTAGTGCCCCAGGGGGGGTGGTCACACCATGTTTTACCGCACCAGGTGACATCAACCCTAGTGACATCACTGACTTTGGGTCCAATTTGAACATTTTCACTTAGGTGTGTACTCCCTTTTGTTGCCAGCGGTTTAGACACGAATGGCTGTGTGTTGAGTAATTTTGTGGGGACGGCAAATTTACACGGTTATACAAGCTGTACACTCACTACTTTACATTGTAGCAGTGTCATTTCTTCAGTGTTGTCACATGAAAAGATATAATAAAAAATATTTACAAAAATGCAGCTTTGCCAGTGCCCAGCAATGCAGGCTTACCTGCGTCCCCAGCAATACAACCTCACCAGTGTCCCCCAGCAATGCAACCTCACAAGTGTCCCCAACAATGCAGCCTCACCAGTGTCCCCAGCAATGCAGCCTCACCAGTGCAACCTGATCAGTGCCCAGCAATGCAGTCGGATTAGTGCTCATAGCAGTGCAGCCTCACCAATGTCCCCAGCAATACAGCCTCACCAGTGTCCCCAGCAATGCAGCCTCACCAGTGTCCCCTAGCCACCTCTGAAGACGTCACAGTAAGTGACAAAACGCATCAGATGGAACGCAAGGTGCGAGAGGCCACGTTCCGTTGACCCGCAAGCAGGAAGCGAAGGTGCGCATTAGCATCCAGCGATAGCGGCCGCGGTCACGGAACGCTCACAGTTTTTGTCTTTGCTTTTATGGTATTGCACTGTGGAGTTTGGCCAAATACATTTTTCAAAAAGAGGTACGCGATGAGTTTCCCTTTTTTTCATTTACAAATGGAATGGTGACCGAGGAGAGAGGGAGAGGAAGCAGAGGACACCATTATCCATAGGTCGGATTGTAGACCTAAAGCGCGCATGACTTCTCCACACCGTACGGTTGGAGAGTCACAGTGATCTGGTAAGCAGGGTCTAGTACCCCGAGTTATTACTTTCACCACTCAGCACGGCACGAGCACTTTATGATTTAAAGAATTTGGAGACTGTTTCTGAAAAAAGTATTGGAGTCATATTGTCACTGGATTGCACTAGCACTTTTATTGGAACACGGACTGTATATAAACAATTTTGCATAAAGCACTATTATATAAATAAGTTTTCACACTGGCAAGGGGCCAGAAGGAAACTGCCAATATCGATGTTTTTGCTTTATAGATGAATATAATTTTCATATTTTGTAATTGTGCACTGAGATAACTTTGCATGAAATATTTATATTGGTTTTATGATTAACCCATTGTATATGAACATTGCACATACAAGTTAGCACCTGCACTTATATAGGATAATAGGGGGAGCACTACCCAGCAAGCGCTGCTAGGACAGTAAAGCATTCTGTTCACAAACCACATATTTTACCCATTGAAAAGCACCTGGGCTACAGCAGCAGCTGCACACATAGAAGAGGGAAACCTTGTTCTTAACAGCTCACTTCATCTAACCATAGGACAAGCGCTGCCAGACCAAGATCTCATATCTTGCTTATCCCCAGCAATGCAGCCTCATCAGTGTCCCCAGCAATGCGGCCTTAACAGTGCCAAAGGGGGCCAGTCAGTCCCGGGTACCACACATTGGGGGGGGGGATGTCATCCCAGTGTGCCCGTCCTCCCTCCCTTGGTCCTCCTCCTCCAGTGGCCCCTGTAACAAGGTCCCGTCTCCTATAATACACGCTGGCAGTGTTCCGCCTTATCACTGGAGTCTAGGAGGCGGGACCTTGTTACAGTGGCCACTGGAGGAGGACCGAGGGAGGGGAGGACAGACGTGCTGGGTTCCCCCCCCCCCCCCCCGCAATGTGTGGTACCCAGGGCAGACTGACCTGCCATTCCAGCAAACCCACACTGCCTGCCACAGCTCGCAGTCTGCAGCTGCTAACGGGAACGGCGTTCCTGCTGTGAAAAAAGTACAGGAACACCATTCCCATGCGTTCCTGCAGGACTCAAGCCCTGCTTTCAACACTTATCTCTCATTCCCAACCAAGCCACCAACCCTAAACCTCAAGTAAAATTTATAATATCATGGTGATATATACTATATTATCACTGCTACCATCATAGATAACAGTGCTGAAAATAAGAATGTAATTTATGTTTAAAAGAAAATATTTGTTCTTAAGCTGGTCTCAAAACAATACAATAAATTAAAGCTGAACTCCAGGCAAATGTAAAATACCAGTTAAAGTAGATGTGAACCCTAACTGAATGACATTTAGTTTGTGGAAGTGCTTTGCATCATAAACAACCGACATTTCCTGAGGCTAATCATGTCAGCCTACAAATGGGTCAGCTCCACACCTCTGACCCCACAGGACAACCCCTTGCTCAAATAAAAGCAGGGATTCACGAAACCGAAAAAAACACAAAACAGCGTTTCTTTTTGTCTTGACTCCAGGACAGCTCTCCTGCTACTAAACAAATGGATGTTGAATCAGAAATGTCTCCTACAACTGTTTGCTTATTGGGGCACCCCGGAAGTGGATTTAATGGCATCTCCTCTAAACGCTTAGTTGGCCGGTGTTCTTCTCCTGGTTCTTCCATCCAAAAGCCAGAGGTCAGAATGCTCTGTCCCAGCGCTGGATTTTCCTGCCTGTATATGCATTTCCTCAAACTTCTCTAATCCTGAAGACAAACCGTCCATGGATCCCACCGTTGAGGCAGTTGATAGCTCTGTCAGTGGCACTTTCGAGGTCCAGAGATCTTTGATTCTAGGGTGGTATGCTTCACCCCAATATGACATGGATCAATTGGATGGCCTGGTTATTAGTAAGAAGCAGACTAGCCCAGATGGGAGTAGCAGAAGAGGTTCAGAGGGCGTTGCTCAAATCTTGGAAGATATCCTTGAACGCTACATATTATAGAGTGTGGAAAGCTCTTTGAGGTGACAGACATGATTTGGTTCAATCCTGAGTTTCCCTCTCGTATTGATGTCATGGAGTTCTTGCAATCGGCCCTAGACAAAGGGCTTAGCTACAGTATGGTCCAACTGTCGACTGTTTCAGCTCTAACTGTTTGTTGGGCAGAAGATCCTTTGGCATAATTCATGCAAGCAACCCACCTAGAATCCTTTCCTCCTGGATAGTTAAAACCACCAGATGGGCATAGGTAGCTTCGGGTCTTTTCACTTCAGAGGGGGATCATGCACATTTCACAAGGGCAACATCGGCTTCATGGGCAAGTCATGCCAGGGTTCCAGTGGAAGTGCTGTGTAAGGCTGCCAGCTGAAAGTCCCCCAACACTTTCATCTGCTATTAACATTTGGATAAAATGGATGGCCCCTCCTGGGCTTTGGGCACTTCAGTGTTTGCTTCTGCACTAACCATGAGATATTAACCACTCAAGGACCAGAAGAATTTCTCCCTTAATGAGAAGGCAATTTTTTGTGATACAGAACTGCATCGCTTTAACAGACAATTGCGCGGTTGTGCAACGTTGTACCCAAACAAAATTGACGTCTTTTCCCCACAAAGAGAGCTTTCTTTTGGTTGTATTTGATCACCTCTGCGGTTTTCATTTTTTGCACTGTAAACAAGAAAGAGTGACAATTAAAAAAAAAACAAAAAAAAAAAAAAAAACAATATTTTTTACCTTTTGCTATAATACAGTGCCTTGCGAAAGTATTCGGTCCCCTTTGAACTTTGCGACCTTTTGCCACATTTCAGGCTTCAATGACTTGAAGACCTCTCTCAAACGACGTGACTTTCATTTCCCCGACTTATTAAAACGTGCGGGTTAAAAAGTCAAAAAATAAACAATTTTTTCAAACTTTATAGGTTATTTAAAGCAAGGTGAAGTACTAACACAGGGTGAACAACTAAGAAGTGTTTTTTAATGTCAAAATATAGAAATACAAACTTCGGACTTTACACCGTTTTCCAGCGTTTCAAGTTTCCCCTGGCTTATGAAAGCGTTCCGTGACATAATATCGTTTTCCATTTTTTATAACAAAAAAAAAAAAAAAAAAAAAAAAAAAAAA
>BLSH010504815.1:760408-773814 GCA_018402905.1 Glandirana rugosa
GCGCGTTTCCTAACCGCCGGAGAAGCCGATGCTAAAGAGTAACCTAATCTTTTTGGCACTGAGTACGCATACGTACGCATGAGTCACGGTTTTTCTAATCCAATGAGAAATCGTAGCCGAAGAGGCCGCCAATCCTTTGCGCGGGCCCTCTGGCAGAACAAACAAGGCATCAGCTTTACGAAAGGGAGCTGTAGCAGCCAAGTACACCCGTAAAGCCCTCACCACGTCCAAGGCATGCAACTCAAACTCCTTTGGGTGCGATGGACGAGGGCACAGCGAAGGTAGGACAATATCTTCATTGATATGAAAAGAAGAGACTACCTTCGGAAGAAAAGAAGGAAGGGGTCGCAAGACCACCTTATCCTTATGCATTACCAAATAAAGAGACTTGCACGATAGGGCAGCCAATTCCGACACCCGTCTGGCAGAAGTGATGGCGACTAAAAAGGCCACCTTCTGCGACAGAAGTTGTAAGGGGATCTCCCTGATATTTTCATAAGGTGGTTTTTGAAGAACAGAAAGCACCAGATTCAGATCCCACGGAGCCATCGGGGATCTCACCCGAGGCGCCACATGTCGCACCCCTTGTACAAAGGTACGAACCAGGGAATGCGAACCCAAAGGTCTCTGAAAGAGAATAGCAAAGGCCGAGATCTGGCCCTTGAGAGTACTCAAGGCCAAATGCTTATTCAGGCCCTGCTGTAAAAAGGTCAGGACCCTGGAAACGACAAACGAGCGAGGGTTATAGCCCTCCGTCTCGCACCAAGCAATGTAAGCCTTCCAGGTGCGGAGATAAATCTTGCGAGAAGTGCACTTGCAAGCTTTCAACAGAGTAGGGATTACGGAGTCGGCAACTCCCCTATCACTCAGCACCTGGGACTCAATAGCCAAGCCGTCAAAGCCAGCGAGGGTAAGGCAGGGTGCAATATGGGTCCTTGAGACAGAAGATCGTCTCTCAGCGGGAGCCGCCAGGGGGCGTCTGCCACCATTTGCACCACGTCGGCATACCAGGTGCGCCAGGGCCAAACTGGGGCCACCAGAATAGTTGGTATTCCCTCCAACATTATTCTGCGCACCAATCTTTGGAGCAGACGTATCGGAGGGAAGGCGTACAGGAGACGACAATCGCTCCAGGGGGCCACCAGAGCGTCCGTGGCCACTGCCAACGGATCCTTCGTTCTGGACACAAAAGTTCTCACTTTGTGATTGAACCGGGACGCCATGAGATCCACATCCGGCGTCCCCCATCTGTGGCAAATCAGATTGAACACCTCCGGGTGGAGGGACCACTCCCCCTGGTCCAGCTTCTGGCGACTGAGAAAGTCCGCCTGCCAGTTCTCCACATCCGGAATGTAAATTGCTGAGATTGCCGGAACGTGAGGTTCCGCCCAACGCAGTATCCGAGCTGCCTCTGGAGCCGCCGCCAGGCTACTTGTGCCGCCCTATGATTCACATACGCCACCGCTGTGGCATCGTCCGAAAGAATTTGGATCGGACGGCCTTGCAATCTCCTTGTCCAAAGAAGAAAACACAGTCTGATTGCTCTCAGCTCCAGCACGTTGATGGACAGGCGAGCCTCCTGGGCCGACCAATGGCCCTGGGCTGATAGCTGCCCCAGGACTCCACCCCAGCCCGTCAGGCTGGTGTCTGTGGTGATTATCATCTACTGAAGAGGCAGGAACGACGTCCCCAGAGTTAGGACCGAGTCCCGAAGATCACCAGATCAGACATGGGGGCCCAGCCGGATCGGAAGATCCAACAACCGGTGGGACTTGTCCCACTGAGCCAGGATTGCGCTTTGGAGAAAAACGCGTGTGACTCTGAGGAAAAGGTATCGCCTCGAACGACGAGACCATGAGCCCCAGTACCCTCATACAGAACCGTAAGGAAGACCGACGGTGCGACAGAAGGGTGCGCACAGCCGACTGTAAACACAGCAGTGTTTTCGGAGGGAGGAACACCTTCGCCTGTTCTGTGTCCAGAATGAGACCCAGATACTGCAGACAGCGGGAAGGGGGCACTGACGACTTCCTCAGGTTTAGTAACCAGCCGAAGTCCAGCAGGGGTGCCATCGTGATGCACACATTCTCCTCCAGATCCGAGGCAGAGTCCGCTCGCATGAGCAGATCGTCCAGGTATGCCACTATGGCAATGCCTCTCTGACGCAGCAACGCCAACACCGGGCTAGCAAACTTTGTGAAGACCCGGGGTGCAGAGGTCAGGCCGAAGGGGAGAGCCACAATTGAAAATGGCGATCCCCAACCTCGAACCGCAGGAAAGGTTGATGTCGCGGATGGATGGGTACATGGAGGTACTCATCCCTTGTGTCCAGCGACGCCAAAAAGGTCCCCCTGGTGAAGGGCGGCCACAACTGACCGAACAGACTCCATCCGGAACTTTCGCGCCCTGACGTACCAGTTTAGGGCCTTCAGGTCCAGGATGGGCCAAAATCCCTTTTTGGGTACCACAAAAAGATTTGAGTAAAAAAACTCGAAACCTCTCCGCTGGGGGAACTGGTACAATCACCCCTTGGTCTGAGAGGGCCTGTACCACCCCGGAAAAAGACCTTCCTGCGCTCCTGCAGGAGACTTAAATTTGATGGGGAGAACCTGTCTGAGGGTAGAGATAAACCCTATCCTGTACCCGGTGGACACCACCACCCTGACCCAGCGGTCGGAAATGTGAGCCAGCCACCGGTCTGCGAACCCCAGAAGACGTCCCCCCACCCGACACTCGGGTGGGCGCCACCCATCAGGCTGAGGAAGACTTGTCCTCCATCTTTTCTGTTTGCGCTGCCACTGCCGTCTACCGGTCCCTGCAGCGACCTTACTGGAATGGGTCCCTTTTTCTGCCGCGCCCGGGGCGCGAAAGGCTTCTTCTGACCCGAAGTAGAGGGCTCCTGTCTACGGCGAAACTCTCGCCTGCGGGGCTCCGGAAGGAAGGGGCCCTTACCCCCCGCGAAAACCTTCATGATTTCATCAAGACGCAAGCCAAATAGACGCCCACCCTGAAAAGGGAGGTCAGCCAAACCTCTTTTGGAAGCGTGGTCCCTGTACCAGGAACGCATCCAAGGAATTCGTCGAAGTCTGACGGCCGAGATCGATATTCTGGACAACAAGGGCAGAATATCCATGGCCGCATCACCGAGGTATTAACAACCCTTGGAGTAAACTCAGCCTTCTGCGGCGCCTCCATCAGGCGACCGCCTACTAGGTCCTTCATGAGTTCTTCCATGCATACAGCTAGATGCTGTGCCGTCATGGCCGAAGCCAGAGAAGGTCGCACAGCAGAGCCCGCGTTCAAGAATAGGGACTTCAAAAGTGCCTCTGTCTTTTTATCAGCGGAATCCTAGAAGGAAGGGGTACCTTCCATAGGAATAGTAGTCGCCTTGGTAAGGCGTGCAATTGGTGGATCCACCACAGGTGATCCCCATTTGTACAGGAAGCTCTCCTCAAAGGGATAGCAAACCGCAAAGCGTGTTGTCAGTGAGGAGGAACGCTGCAGGCGCTGCCACTCGCGATAGGAGATGGTCAAAAAAATTCATTCTTGGGGAACTTCTTGATCCAGCTGCAACTCCGTGCGAATGCCAGCGATAATTGCTTTTTTTTTTTTTATAGCAGCTGCTGGCCCCTGGTCCCCCTCAGTTAGAACACAGTCACCACCTGAGACCCCTGAGGCCACATCCGGCTCAGAATTCTCCCCTGATGATAAATGAGGGGGAGGGGGGGCGCTTCCTGGGGACCCGCGTAGTGGCGTCCCCACGGGGAAAAAAATCACCGCCCGCAGCAGGTTAAGAAAAGCCCCTTGATCTGTGCCACCTCAGCAGGTGCAGCAGGGAGATCAGCCATAGCTTTCCCAGAAAAAGACACAGGGATGGAAGGGGCACCCCCACACAGCCACACACCCACAGTATCAGAGGACAGCACCCCGCCACCACCAGCACCCGGAGGGAGCCCAGCTATACTTGCTGTTCCGCTGCCTTGTTAGCGCCGATCGTCAGTGAGAGCCGCTGTCACCGCTGTTTTCTGAGAGGAGAGAGAAGCTGCAGCCACGTGTGAAATGTGCAGAGCATGCAGTGAAAATGGCCGCCAGGAAACAATAGAGACCGAACACACCTCTCAGGCAACGTGCAGTACCGAAAATGGCCGCTCCGAGCGCTAGAGGGAAAGCCCCATAGACTGAAAATGTCCGCGGCAAAATGGCGGCCGAACGCCGCATGGCGATCCGGACGAGAAGGCCGAACGATCGCACGGTGCTGGGGGGGGGCGAGGTGTGGCAGGGGGCAAGATGGGGAGCTGATCCCACCAGTGGCTACCCCCGGCAATGTGAAAATCACAAGTTTCCGGTCGTCGGGCCCTCTTCACGCCCTTAAAAAGGGGGAAGGCAGGGCGCTCACTTACCAGTCCGACGCCACGGTAGCCACCCGAATGCAGACTTTCCGCCCCTGACGGCGGTATGCTGCAGGCCCAAAGTCGCCCTGCCGCATCGCATCGGTAAAGGGGACCAACAGGGGAATTTCACCCCGGGCCGCCCGCACAGAACGGGCAAGATGCGGCGGGTCCCCCATAGCGGGACTGGTTTCGCATCATGTTGGCCAGGTCGGGGAAAGTACAGAGCTCCAGGACTCTCTATGCCCCGACCGGCTTCTTGATAGCAGATCATCTTGATTGCATTAAAAATAAAAAAGAATAAAAAATAAAAAATGGTCATAACAGGACCGCAGTTCCCTACAGCAGGGAAGCCAGGTCAACTCCTTGCGAACTAGGCATTGAAACTGAAGAGCTACACTGTGAGGGGGTTTGATGTAGGATGAGAGGACGGCCCCAGGGGAGGGGCCAGCTGATTCTTTTCCCTGCCTAGTTAACTCCTAGTGGGACAAACATAAAACCCCGCAAAGTCAATGAAGAGCTGCGTCTGTCAGTGAACGTAAGGAGAAAAAATGTTTTAAGCAAAAGACAGCATGGATTCATGAAAGATAGAAGTTGTCAAACAAACCTGATTTCTTTTTATGAGGAGGTAAGTAAAACCTTGGACAGAGGGGTGGCTGTGGACGTGGTATACTTGGATTTGCAAAAGCGTTTGACACCGTTCCCCACACACGGCTAATGTGTAAGGTAAAGTCTATGGGCTTGGAAAGATCAGTTTGTAAATAAATAGAAAACTGGCTAAAAGACTGAATTCAGAAAGTAGTGTTTAATGATTCTCATTCTGAATGGTCTAAGGTTATCAGTGGTGTACCCCAAGGTTCAGTGTTGGGACCCTTACTTTTCAATATATTTACAGCTATGCAGTGGAATAACATCCTTGCAGGAGGTCTCCAATCTACAAGCAGACCTCAATGCACGGTCTAATTGGGCAACTATGTGGCAAATGAGGTTTAATGTTGATAAATATAAAGTTATCCACTTGGGGGCTAAGAATATGCATGCATCATACATACTAGGGGGAGTACGACTGGGGGAATCCATACTGGAGAAGGATCTGGGGGTTTTAGTAGATCATAAGCTTAATAATGGCATGCAATGCCAAGCTGCGGTTTCCAAAGCAAGCAAAATCCTTTCTTGTATTAAGAGAGGTATGGACTCCAGAGATAGAGACATTATTTTGCCCCTGTACAAATCATTAGTAATACCTCATCTGGAATATGCAGTTCAGTTTTGGGCACCAGTTCTCAAAAAGGATATCAGGGAAGTGGAGAAAGTGCAGAGAAGGGCAACCAAACTAATAAGAGGTATGGAGAAGCTCAGCTATGAGGAAAGATTAGAGGATCTGAATTTATTCTCTCTTTAGAAGAGTAGATTAAGAGGGGATATGATCAACATGTACAAATATATGCGTAGTCCATATAGTGAACTTGGAGTTGAGTGATTTACTTTAAGGTCATCACAAAGAACAAGGGGGCACTCTTTACGTCTAGAGGAAAAAAGATTTCATATACAAATACGTAAAGGTTTCTTCACAGTAAGAGCTGTGAAAATGTGGAATAGACTCCCTCCAGAGGTGGTTTTGGCCAGCACGGTTGATTGCTTTAAGAAAGGCCTGGATTCTTTCCTTAATGTAGATAATATAACTGGGTACTAACATTTTTAGGTAAAGTTGATCCAGGGTGTATCCGATTGCCTCGGATCAGGAAGGAATTTTTTCCCCCGTTATAGCAAATTGGATCATGCTTTGCTGGGTTTTTTGCCTTCCTCTGGATCAACTGTGGGTGAAGGATTGTATATGGGATGGTTTGGTTAGATATCATTTTTTTTTTTTTTGGTTGAACTAGATGGACTTGTGTCTTTTTTCAACTTGACTAACTATGTAACTATGTAAGATAGAAGACCCTCAGAAGAAAGCAGGCCCCCGCAAAAGATCAGAAGAAAGAAGAGCCAGAGAGTAGAGAAGATGCCGGAGCAAATTTAATAAACACATTTTAATAAGCTGTGTAGTGTGATTTTTTTTACTTTTTTTTAGGTGAATGGATAGGGGTATCCATACTCATTCACATAATGTGTGGGGACTGGGATGTTCCAGATTCCGATAAGCCCCCACCTGCAGACCCCGACAACCAACGGCCAGGGTTGTCGGGAAGAGGCCCTTGTCCTCATCAACATGGGGACAAGGTGCTTTGGGGTGGGGGGCGCAGGGCCCCCCTGCCCCAAAGCACCCTCCCCCCATGTTGAGGGCATGCGGCCTGGTATGGTCCAGGAGGGGGGGGGGGCGCTCGTCAACCCCCTTTGCTGGCCTGCCTGGCTGTGTGCTCGGATAAGGGTCCAGCGTGGGGGCTCCCCTAACAATCCATACCAGACCAAAGGGTCTGGTACCTCTTGGGGGGGAACCCCACACTATTTTTTTTTTTCATTTTTTGCGGGGTTCCCCTTCAAGATTCTCATCATGATCCAACTTCTAGTGCGACTTCTATTCAAATCAATGGGCTCCCATAGGGAACCATTGATTTTTAATAGAGGAAGAGAAACACCACTGAAAGCTAGTGCGGAAAAACATGCATTGACGTCAATGCATAACGCTGATAAAAATTGCGTTTTTAATGTGTTTTTTTTCCTGTCGTTGGTACCGACGTTACAGTTTGTTTTTATAAACGCCTATGTGTATGAGGCCTTACAGGTTCTTGTGGATTTCACTTAGAATGTATCAAGCTTTTTTCAACAACGGGGCTATACAGAGGTTTAATAATCAGTCCTCCCAGTTATTGGATCGCACAAAAAGTAATGAAATCTGAAGGTTTCCCTAGCTATGAAGTGCTAAAAACTTTCATCACACATTCACATCAGCCCTCTATTTACACCTGGCTCTATTCACACCTGGCGTTTCCAGAACATGCACAGAATACAACCATTTTGCTGCGTGTTTCGGAAACACATTGCAAACGCATATCGTGCTTACAGTGCCACTAACTCTTAATGGAACCCAAAGTGTAAGCAGCAGATGCATGTTTTGCTGCACTACAAATATGCCAAAACATGCAATAAAAAAAAACAAAAACCCAAAAAGGTTCTGGAGCTTCTTTGGCGTGTTTGGCACACGCCCATTCAAGTGAATAGGCTGCCCCATGCACAACAACCAGAAACATACAAAAAACAAGTACACAAAAATGCGAGTCAGAAGAATTCCCACTACGCGAAGATGTGAATGCAGCCTAACAGAAAATAGGCGGTGGGTTCCAGTAGTGCAAAATGTGTTTGATGATGTAGCCGGGAATCTGGTTACAACAAAATGGCACCCATCCGCACACTACCTCGGTATTTAGGGAGTTCCTTCAGCTTGGTCTCCAACCCAACCCCGTCACACTTCGCTTGAGAGCTTCCTTCAGCATGCAGCCTCCTTCAGTCTGAACATCATATATCATATATTACAGCCCATATATTGTAACTAAGAACCAGGCAAGAGTAGTTTCATTAGGCAGCTTGAACATGGAATGATTTATTGGTTAGGATACAGGCTGTTTATACACAAAAGTATGTCAGTCCCCACATACACAATAACCCAAATATTTACCCAAAACATCACACTATGGTTTAGCTAACGAAGTAGGGCTGACTCATGGCTAATCCCATCATAGAGGGTCTTTTTAATTAACCACCTGGATGATTCAGATGTCCCATTGCAGATCAGCCTTGCCGACTTCAAGCTAACTGCAGACAATACACATTATTATAAGCATAATGTCATGTACCTGGTGGACGAGTCTGACTTATGCAGGGGATAACCTCTCTTGCTGCCCTGGTTCAAGAACCCCTGGTAGTGCAGACAGGGAGTTCTGGAGCACAAGGGACTGGGTCACTGGTGGTATGTGAGGGTCCACTGAAGCTCGTGCAGGACAGAAGAATGGTGAAGCAATCTGGGTCGGTAACAGGCTGACGGTGTGGTACAGATGGAGCAGGCAGGTGGGTAGTCAGGTACAAGCAGGATCGGCACTGTGCGGGCAACGGAGGTACAAAGGAGCAGGCAAAAGAGTAGTCGTAGACAGGCCGGGGGTCAGGTCAGGCAGAAAGCAACATAGTCCAAGTAAAGCCGGGGTCACAGGTACAGGAAGATCTCTTCAGAGTAAACACGGGGTCGCAGACCCTGCGCATAGGCATTCCGATGGCCCCTTACACATAAACACAGCAAACCTTCAAACAATAGCACTAGACCCCAGTAGCAGATGCACCATCTACATTGAACACCATGGAACCCACATCTAAGCAATGCTTTGATTAATCAAGGATTGGAGATGGCATGGCAACAGTCTACAAAACTCTTACAATATTCCATCATTCGAATACATTGGAATTAATGTGTCATAGATTTCTAGAGGTATATTGTTAATAAATATTACTGTCCCATCTGCACTAATCCAAACCACGTTCTCAGTGTCCATTAGTAGCTGTCCATTACTTTCTTGGTCACCCTATGCCCCTAATAGACACAGGGTGACTTAGACATAATAGTGGCATGGGAAGCTGAAACAAGGATTACCCAACTTCTCCAAGGGATTTTGGGTTCCACGGGCACCCCCGCCCAAAGTGACCGTCACATCCGGTCTGTAAATGAGGTCAGTTTAACCACTTAAAGACTAAACCTTTTTGTGATATTTGTTGCTTATAAGTAAACATCCAGTATTTACTGCTAAAAAATTACTTAGAACCCCCAAACATTATATATATATTTTTTAGCAGAGACCCTACAGTATAAAACGGTTGTGGCAATATTTTATGTCACACGGTATTTGTGTAGCGCTTTCAGACGCAATTTTTTTGGAAAAAATACACTTTAATGAATTAAAATAAAAACTAAACAGTAAAGTTAGCCTATTTTTTAATATAGTGTGAAAGATGATGTTACACCGCGAGAATTATCTTTATTCTAAGCAACAAAATCGTAATTCTCATTTTGTACCATCAACAATTACCACTCTATGTGCAGCTGGGCTCCAGTATTTCATGGTGACTGGAAACCCACCAGACCAATGAATAGTCACCATGGGGGACACACATTTGGCAGGAAGTTGCTGCAAAGAGGCAGCAGAAGATCAGCAGCACTGGGATACTTCTTTCATCCTTTTTTTGTATTTTATTTAAAGTGTCACTAAGGCTTCATTTAGATGTGCAATTGGGTGGTAAAAATGTGCAGTAGAGACATGTTTTTGCCACCCACCAATGGCAACCCTTAAGCTGCATTAGGCAGCAGATGAGGGCATTTTACATGCCACGGTCATGATGCATTAGGCATAATAAGGAGTTTCCCGCTATAACAGGTTGTCACTCTTACTGGCCAGCCTATAATCCTTGAAGGGTCCTGTGTTCTATGCTGTATATTCTTCTTTATTTTTCATATAACCAAGTGTGGCTTATGTTCTCACGCCTGTGAATGTTTAGGCTATAGAGATAGTTTACCATGCGAACAACCTGATGACTAGAAATGTTTAGTCCAAATAGTATAGTGTGGCTGGTTTTCCCATGAGAACATCTTGGTTTGTGTTAATTGCCAAGAATGTTATGAGACTAATGAATTATACTGAAGTTAACTCCTTTTCTCTATAAAGCCATCCCTTTTCTTAGTAACCAAGCCTACTATGTTGAAAGCCATCCTTCCTTTATTTACTTTGTATAAAAACTCAGATTCCATAAGAATAAATCGAACATGCTTTGACCCTATTCCTGGTGTGTGATGTCAGTGTTTTGTTCCCAGAGCTCTGTCGGGAGTTCCCCAGCAAACCAATTCTAAAATCCCCAACAACATTGGCATATTCAGCAGGAGTGAGTATATTTATACATGACAAATATATATATATATATGCCATACTTGCATGTGTTTTATATATATATATATAGAATACATTTGTCATATATATTTTATATTATAGTACTGTCACATTTATGCTTATTGTTCTCTTTACCAAAGTAATCTCAACCCATGATGTGAGAGGTCCTGAGGAAGCTTGCATTAAAAGCGAAATGCATCGACCTGCTCTGCACAAAACATTATGGTTCCTTTGGTATCAAGTATCGCTTATAATATACTCTGATACAAATTTGAGATTATTGTACAGGCTGTTTTATAGGCAATTTTTGCTCACAACTATTCACTATGTTAAGGTTTGGCTTTTTATGTATTTTCAATAAATATATGTGATTTTATGGATTTTGTGTTGTGCTATCTCGTGGTGTGCCCTTAAAGTCCACCTGCACTGGGGTTATCCCCATCCCCCTTTTCCTTGTATGTATAGGACGGTGGCATGCTCAGGAAAGCTATCCTTTTTCTCTATTTTAAGACAATGCACTGGGCCAGTGCACCCTCTGTCTTGTTTTATTTCAGACAGTGTATCCACTGACTTCCCTACTCTTAAGAGGGCATCAAGGCAAGGCATGTCCAGTGAAGCCAGCAGGGAAAAATGTCAGCAACAGTCTGGGGCCCACTTCCAAGCACTGGAGATTGTGGAGTCGATTTACTGAAAAATGTAGCACAGCTGTGCATATATTATTTACCAGCCAATGAGCTTCTAACTTTGGCTTGTTTAAAGCTTTGACCTGGAAGCCGATTGGTTAACCTATGCAGAGCTGCACCACATTTTGCACTCTCCACCAGTTTTAGTAAATCAATCAACCCTGTGTAGTTTCTATTACAATAAAATTGGAACAAATTAGCGAACTGAACTACCAACAACACGAGTGGCAAAAGCCTGGGCCCTGGCCTCCTATTCCGTTTCATATCCCTTTAATTGCAAAGTTACTGTGCAAAACAAACTGGTATAAAATAATAAAAAGAACTAACCATAACTGAATTATGGCTGACGTTTCGCTGTAAACATAACATATGATATATTTTTTTTTAATTATTTTATTTTCAACTTATGAGAACTAAGTAAGTTCTCTCACTGCATGTGCGACAAAACTGTATGCATCTGCGGCTACATATTGCATACAGTATACCACACTGTGTTCCGGCCCCGGATATGGGCGGAGACTTCCCAGAACACAGACTAGTCTACAACAGCGGTGCTCAGCCAATCACAGCGAGCATTGTGTATTCTATTAATGAATGAATTTCATTCATACATTGCTCGCTGTGATTGGCTGAGCGCCGCTGTTGTAAACTAGACTGTGTTCTGGGAAGTTTCCGTCCATACCCGCAACACAGTGCGGTATACTGTTGTAATATGTAGCCGCAGATGAACAATGTAAATTCGTTCAAAAGCTGGAATTCTCTTTTAAATAGAAAAAGTGCAAAAAATGACAGTAGAACAAAAATTAACAACCAAACAAAATAGCAAAGGGCCTGCCCTACCCTCTGTTATGTAAACTAAAACTCTAAAAGTAAACTTATTTCAAGTTTGAAGTTTCAACTTTACAGTCCACTGTAAATTGTAATTGGTATTGGTCGGTAAGGTATAGTGAAAAACAAAGTGGCACAACTAGACAATTCCAACATAGACAATTAATTGGACTGTTCTACTGCTTTCGATTTCAGTAAAGCAGGCAGATTTCGCTTTAAGAAAAAAAGTCGTTCATATTTCTCACAGGAGAGACGGTTCCTCTTCAAGAATATGAGATGCTAGACTGAATAGTCTCTTACTCTTTGTACTGGTGCTTGGCGCAGATAAATATCTGCGTGCAATCTGTGCAAGCAGTGGAAAATGTTTTTTTGTTCATGCGCCAGTACTCAAGGGGATCATCACTTCTGGTGATAGGCTGTCCAGCTAAATAAATCTCCAGTTGTTGGGTAGCTGCAGTTGTTGTGGCACTGCTATGGACCGGGGTGCATTCATGTAAAATTTCTTCAAACATGTCAGATAGCGAGGGAGTGTGTTCCTCTTCACTTGTATGTGACAATTGCTCTGGTATACTGTCCTCCATTGTGCTACACCTCGAAACTCCTTCACCAGATGCTTCCATCAACTCCATTTGTGCGGCATGCACGCTGCTTTTTCTTTGCATTAAAATATTGCTCTTTAACCACTTGCCGACCGTCAATCGGCAATTGACGGCGGCAAAGTGGCTCTGTAACGCGGATCGCCGTCATATGACGGCGGCCGCGTGATCGCGCGCGCCGCCGGAGGCGCGCCCACTGTGTTCGGGGAGGGCCAGGGAGCGAGTGCGGCAGCTTCGATTGCCGCCGGCTACCCGCGATGGCCCCCCCAGAGTGAAGGAACGGAGGTCCGTGTATGTAAACACGGACCTCCGTTCTGTGAAGGGTGAAGGGCTGTGATCACAGCCTTCCTGTACATGAAGGCTGTGACCACTTCCCTTCCCCAGATAGTGCAGTCCCCCTACAGTTAGAACACGCCCAGGGAACATATTTAACCCTTAGAGCGCCCCCTGCAGGTTAACCCCTTCACTGCCAATGGCATTTACACAGTAATCAGTGCATTTTTATAGCACTGATCGCTGTATAAATGCCAATGGTCCCAAAAAAGTGTCAAAATGTTCCAACATGTCCGCTGAAATATCGCAGTACCGTTAAAAATCGCAGATCGCCGCCATTAATATTAAAAAATAAAAAAAAAATAAAAACCCCAAAAATGAATTCTCATCATCCGTAAACGCGACCACTTTTGCGCAAACCAATCAATAAAAACCCCAAAAATAAAAAAAAAATAAAAAATTATAATTACCGCCGCTAGACGCTAAAAATTGCCATGACGCTATAAAGTCGCCTGTACAACCTTGTAAAACTGTGAAAAAACCCTGGTAACCGTAAATATGTCGCTAGTCACGATATTTTTACGTGACTAATGACACATTTACGGTAACCGTCACTTCCCCAATTGGACGTCCCCCGCGAGATTCCCAATTTATACAAGGGACCCGCACAAGATTGACATCCCCCTGACGTGATAGACCCCTTCCCTTCACCAGTGTCGGAAGTACATGTCCTTCCGACACTAGTGTCGGGAAGTGGGAAGTGTCTTGCCTCCAGGC
>BLSH010504815.1:773824-788837 GCA_018402905.1 Glandirana rugosa
ACCAATCAATAAACGCCGATTGCGATTTTTTTTATCACAAATATGAGGAAGAATATAAATCGGCCAAAACCGATGAAAAAAAATGTTTTTTTATATATTTTTTTGGATTTGTATTTTAGCAAAAAGTAAGAAATTTGTTTTTTTTTTTTGCAAAATTGTCTCTCTTCTTTTGTTTATAGCGGTAATCAGAAATGACGCAGCGGTGATCAAATACCACCAAAAGAAAGCTCTATTTGTGGGAAAAAACGGACGCAAATTTCGTTTGGGTACAACGTCACACGACCGCGCAATTTTCAGTTAAAGCGACGCAGTGCCGAATCGCAAAAAGGGCTCCGGTCCTAAAGCTGGAAATCCTTCCAGTCCTTAAGTGGTTAAATCGAGGATCTAGAACTGTTGCAATGCAGTACAGAGGGTTGGACTCTGTCTTGAAACCAGTTGTCAACGGCCTCCAGTAGAGTGGTTTTAACAGTTATTAGGTCATGGTCTGTTGCTGCCTCTTTTCCTAGTAGACGTTTCAGTGCAGCAATCAAGGGAATAACTTCAGCAATGGAAGCATTAGCTGAGCTTATTTCTTTTGTTAACTGTTCAAGTGGAGTTAGGAGAGACAAACAATTTTCAACTAACATCCACTGATGTCATACAGGGTTACTGGGCGCAAGTCACGAAATCCTTGCACGACAAAATGGGCTCCCCGTTGACACTCTGCCCTCGCCAATGTATCCTGTATCCTCTCTCTCCCGGAGGAGAACAAGTACTTGAATATATTTCTCCAAGAGACATTATTCCTAGCCAGGATGCAAATAGCCAGAATGTGGCTAAGGAACTCGCCCCCGACAGTCCACCACTGGATAAGGGCTGTAAACGCCGTTCTCCCCTATAAAAAAGTCCTTTACTCGCATAGGGGTTGTCCCAAAAAGTTTCATAATATCTGGGATAGGTGGTTGGAGGATCCCTCCTCTTGTGATGATGTTAATGTATGAGGGTCCGTGCTCCTGGGTCGGCCTTGCGCTCCACCCAGCTGCTATGCCTTTTCCTCTTGTCTCCAGGGTATTTACCGATGTACTTGATGCCTATACGCGACACCAAAAGATGTTTATCACTTACGTCACACTCTATATCCTTCTTGTAGTGCCTGTTGCACCTCCCTTTTTTTCCTTTCTCTTTCTTTTTCTTCTCAATTTTTTCTTTTGTTTTATTGAAACGTTCATTTACATGTATGTACTACTGACGATGTCCTTTTCTCTATGATCAATAAAACCTTTTTGTTTGCATCAAAAAAAAACATCCACTGATGTGCGCTCAATGTTGTCGGAAGCTCGTAATCTGCAATGTATGCAGTTAAAACACGTTTTTGTTCTAAGAGACTTTGTAGCATATAGTAGGTGTTGTTCCAATGAGTGGCTACATCTTGCTGCAGTCATTTCGGTGGCATTCCAAACTGTATCTGCAAGGCTTGTACTCTGGAATAAGCAAGCGGAGAATGCTTAAAGTGATCCGCTATTTTTCTTCCTTTTGATACTATATCTTATATGGTGCGCTGACTCAGCAATCCCTCATTCACAGCCAATTGTAGTGTGTGTGCCATACACGGTGTAAGGAACCATCCAGGGCCATTGGAAGGCCGTTGCCCGGGTGCACGTAGCGTGTGCGCGCGTGCGGGAGTGCCGGCGCCAAAATGGCCACTTAAGCCCTCTGCACCCTGCAGTCAGTGCTGTCCGTTCTACAGCGTTCTGGCTCCTGTGACCCCAGTGTTTATTCTGAGAGACTCCCTGTATCTGTGACCCCGGCTTCCTTTTGGACTTGTTTGCCTGCTGCCTGCCCCGACCTTCAGCCTGCCTATGACTACGCCTCTGCCTGACCCCTTTGTACTTCTACTGCCCGCACATTGCCGACCCTGCCTGTACTCGACTATCCGCCAGCCTGAACCACTTGTACCGCACTGCCAGCTTGTTACCCACCCGGCCTGAACCACCACACTACTGCCAGCACGAGTTCCTGTGGACCTTCACCTACCATCTGTGACCAAGTCCAGCCCTCGTACCTCCCTGTGCTCCAGAGCTCCCGGTCTCCACTATCAGGGGCTCACGAAACAGGGCAGTAAGAGAGGTTGCATCCGCATAAGTCAGACTCAACCACCAGGTACATGACAGCAATGGGGAGCCACGTCCGAGTCTGCGCCGGGGCCCTCTACTATGTAGGAATTGTGTGTTTATCTTATCGGCTTGTCTCAAGCAGCAAAAGACCTCCGGGAAGGATACACCCGCTTGGAAAGACAAGTCCAGGCCCTGGCTCCACCAGCAGCAGCTGATCCCGGTCATGCTTCGTCCCACATCTTGCTGACCCTTCCTACAGAGCCCAGGGTGCCCATGCCCGAGCGGTTTATGGGGGACCGCAGGAAGTTTTGGGTGTTTCGTAACTCCTGTGAGTTGTACTTTGCTCTACAACCCCGTACCTTTTCCCTGGAGTCGACCAAAGTGGGCCTCGTGATCTCGCTCCTTCTGGATGGGCCTCAGGCCTGGGCCTACCAATTGCTGGAGCAGAAAGCCCCGGAGACCTCAAGTCTGGATCAGTTCTTTCAAGCCATGGCCCAACTGTATGAGGATCCCCACCAGGCTGCAACGGCTGAAGCAGCACTTCATGCGCTCCAGCAGGGCCACTGTACAGCAGAGGAGTACATCTCAGAGTTCCAGCGATGGAGCGCCGATACAGCCTGGAGCGATGCGGCCCTTTGCTACCAGATCCGGCTGGGGCTCTCCGAGCCCCTCAAGGATGAGCTGGCTCGCGTCGGGGTTCCTCACACCCTGGACACGTTGGTCAATTTGGCCATCCAAATTGACCGCCGCCTGCGGGAATGCAGAGCGGAGAGAGTTGCTGCTCCCCTGCGGCCCACTCGGAAGATATCCAGCTTTCCGGCACCCAGTTCAACCACAACCTCCCCTCCTCTCCGCAGGACCACTCGGAACCACTACAGTATGGGCTTCCTCGCCCTTCTATTTCACCTGAAAAACGACAGAGGCGCATGACCCTAAACTTGTGTCTGTATTGCAGGGATTCAGGACATCTGTTACAGAACTGCCCCGCTAAGGCTGGTAAGGGCCTTACCCCAGCCACAGGGGACGTGCTGTCCCTACCTAATACCAAGTCCCACCATGTCCTCTTCATATCCCTCCAGCTTCCCGAAGGCAGTGTTCAAGTCGCAGCCATTCTGGATTCGGGGGCCTGCAGCTGTTTTGTGGACCTAGCCTTCGCCACTCAACATCACATCCCACTACAAACCAAGGACCACCCAATGGTCATCCGGCTGGGTCAACTATAAAGTCTGGCACAGTGACCCACAAAACACTCCCTCTTTCTGCCAGGATGGCGGGGGGCCATATGGAATTCTTGCTGTTGGACGTTATCGCATCCCCCTTATTTCCGGTTATCCTTGGCCTACCCTGGCTCCAGGCCCACTGCCCTCTGATCAATTGGAACAACGGGGAAGTGCAGTTCCGGTCTCCTTATTGCCTCAGCCACTGCCTGCCACAGTCTCTGAAGGACAGGTCTTCTCAGCATGGACTCTGACCCAGATCTGGAAACCAGCTCAGTGGTCCCGAAAGTTTACCACAACTATTTAGATGTCTTTAGTAAGAAGGAGGCCAATACCCTACCACCGCACAGGTCATATGATTGCCCAAGCGACCTGCTGCCAGGTGCTGAAGTCCCGTTCGGCCAGATCTTCCCTCTGTCCGAAGTGGAGTTAGTCGCTCTCAAAGCCCATCTGGACGAGAACTTGGAAAAGGGCTTCATCCGGCCCTCCATGTCTCCCGCAGGAGCGGGGTATTCTTTGTGGAAAAAAAAAAGACCATTCACTCAGGCCTTGTATTGATTATCGGGACCTCAACAAGGTCACAATTAAAAACCAGTACCCATTGCCCTTAGTTCCAGAGCTTTTTCAAAGACTTGGCTCGGCTAACAAATTAGACCTCGGCGGAGCCTAGAACCTGATAAGTATACAGGAGGGTGATGAATGGAAGACAGCCTTTAGGACTAGCTTTGGCTATTTTGAGTACTTAGTCATGCCATTCGGGCTTTGTAACGCCCCAGCAACCTTCCAGCATCTGATCAATGATGTCTTCAGAGACTACCTTGACCTGTTCGTGGCCGTCTATCTCGATGACATCCTCATTTTTCCCCCTCCCTAGAGGAACACCGCAGACATGTGAAATGCGTACTCAGCCACCTACGAGAACACGGACTGTACGCAAAGGCGGAGAAGTGTGCCTTCGAATGTGCTGACATCTTCTTGGGATTTCACATTTCCACAAGGGGCACTACCATAGACCCGCAGAAGGTTAGAGCCATCCTTGACTGGCCAGTGCCAGTGTATAAAAAAGGGGTGCATCACTTCGTAGGCTTCGCCAACTTTTATAGAAAGTTTATTCGGGGATTCTCAGAAGTCATCACTCCCATAACGCAGCTTACCAAGCAGAATGTCCGCTTTGTCTGGACCGCAGAGGCACAGGCAGCTTTCCAGTCTCTGAAGAAATTGTTCACCTCTGCCCCCGTTCTGAAGCATCCCGACCCAGCACTGCTGCCCTACATCCTAGAAGTGGATGCCTCGGAGACTGCAGTCGGGGCGGTCCTCTCTCAGAAACAGGGTCCAAAGGCCCTACTCCACCCATATCGCCTTTTTCTCTCAGAAACGTACTCCACCCGAGAGAAATTATGACGTTGGGGACAGAGAGTTATTAAGTATCAAGTCCGCCCTGGAAGAATGGCGGTATCTTCTTGAACAAGCGGCACACCCTATCCTGGTCTTCACCGACCACAAGAACCTGGAGTACCTGTGGACGGACAAAAGGCTAAAACCTCGCCAGGCTCAATGGGCCTTATTCTTTTCCCGCTTCCAGCTCCACATTACATACAGGCCTGGGTCCAAGAACGTTAAGCCGGATGCCCTGTCCAAAATGTTCCTTGATCCTGCGGAAGCTTCCCCTCCAGATACCATTCTACTGGCCCACAGCTTTTTGCTGGTCCAGGAGGATCTCCGAACACAAATCAGGCAGGCTCTAGCTGGCTGCTCGGTGCCCATAGACTCTGAATTGTCATTAAAAGACGGGCTGTGGTAGTCAGGTACCCGGATCTTCGTGCCTGAGGAGTTCCATTTAGACGCCCTAGGACTTTTGTCAGCTGTAAGACAATGGAGTTGCTAGCCCGCACCTTCTGGTGGCCCCACGAGGACTGTCAAACCTATGTGGGTGCGTGCCCTATCTGTGCTCGAAACAAGACCAAGAGAACCAAGGCCTGGGGTCTGCTGAACCTGTTACCCATCCCTGACCGTCCTTGGTCTCACATTTCAATGGATTTTATCGTCGAGCTGCCCCCATCCGCGGGATTTAACACCATCTTGGTAGTGGTAGACCGCCTCACCAAGATGGCACACTTTGTCCCTATGCAAGGCACCCCCTCTGCAATGGAGACAGCCAAGATCTTCATCAAAGAAATTGTACGGCTGCATGGTATCCCCAATAACATAGTGTCTGGGTCTCTCTGCTGCTGTTAGCCGAGTTCGCATATAATCCACTCTGCCCACCAAGCAATCTCTGTTTTGGGCGAATCTCGGCTACCATCCCACATTCCTACCTAATGTTCTGACTGAAAAGTTCCGTACCTGCTGTGCAGGAGCTCACCCAATTCCTGGAAATGTACAACAGCCTTCTGCAAGAGACCCTCACGCAAACCCAGGAGCACGACAAAAGAACATTTGACAGAGGGAGACGAGGAGAGTTGAACTTGCAACCTGGCGATCGGGTCTGGTTGGCCACGAAGAATCTGAGACTGTCATGTCTGTCAAGGAAATTAGGTCCCAAATACATCAGACTTCTACCAGTCAAGAGGAAAATTAACAATGTGGCTTATGAGCTGGACCTTTCTCCTTCACTTAGAGTTCACCCAGTCTTCCATGTAAACTTGCTCAAGCCAGTGACTAAGGACCCCTTCCCGGGGCGGAAACCGGTTCCACCAGAACCAGTCCTAGTAGACGGAGAGGAGGAGTTTGAGGTGGAAACCATCCTGGACTGCAGAAGGAGAGGGGGCATCACCCAATTCCTAGTAAGTGGAAGGGATATGGACCGGAGGAGAGCTCTTGGGAACCTGAAAACAATCTGCATTCCAAGGAGCTGGTCATGACTTTCTGGAGGAACAGCCCGACCAAGAGAGCCAGTTTGGGCATCCGGAGGCTGTCCCCTGGGGGGGGGCAATGTAAGGAACCATCCGCTGCCATTGGAAGGCCGATGCATGGGCGCATGTAGCATGTGTGGGCGTCCGTGCACTTGTGCGCGCGAGCGCCGGCGCCAAAATGGCAATTTAAGCCCTCTGCACCCTGCAGTCAGTGCTGTCCATTCTACAGCGTTCTGGCTCCTGTGACCCCAGTGTTTATTCTGAGAGACTCCCTGTATCTCTGACCCCGGCTTCCTTTTGTACTTGTTTGCCTGCCCCAACCTTCAGCCTGCCTACAACTACGCCTCTGCCTGACCCCTTTGTACTTCTACTGCTCGCAGGTTGCCGACCCTGCCTGCACCCGACTATCCGCCAGCCTGAACCACTTGTACCGCACTGCCAGCTTGTTACCGACCCGGCCTGAACCACCACTCTACTGCCTGCACGAGTTTCTGTGGACCTTCACCTACCATCTGTGACCAAGTCCAGCCCTCGTGCCCCCCTGTGCTCCAGAGTTCCCTATCTCCACTATCAGGGGCTCTCGAACCAGGGCCATAAGAGAGGTTGCCCCCGCATAAGTCAGACTCAACCACCAGGTACGTGACACACGGTATGCTTTTAAATTCACTGTCCTCCATAGCCTTTGCCATGTTACGCGCATTATCTCGGACAATCAGATGCACTTTAGGCTTCTCATTGTACCAAGCATGGTTTTTAATGCATCAGATATTGCTACTGCAGGATGTGATCCAACAAACTCATGTGTGTTAAGTAGGATGTTTTGCAACTGAAATTTGTCATCTATCCACTGCGCTGTCAGGCTAAGCATGCTCGTTGGACTGACTCCAAATGTCGGTAGTAAAACTGATTGTTGTGATGTCGGTAGTTATGAGCTCATGAACGTGTTTTGTAACACTGCTAAACAATTTGGGTAGATAGGTATCTGAAAAGTAGCGTCTGCTTGGTAGCAACGTGGCTCAATATGTTCCATGAGCCTACGGAATCCAACGTCCTCCACAACAGAGAATGGCTGGTCGTCTAATGCAATAAATTCCATAATTTTATCTGTAATGCCACGAGCTTTGGGACTGTCACTTGTAAATTGTTTAGCCTTTTGGAAGACTATGGCCACAGATGGTGTTGATGTCAGGAAACTAATGCTGCTCCTGGAATTCGGGTCTGGAAGCCTTTGCGCGGCGCACGTCGCGTGTGCCCGCCTGTGCGTGCACATATGCACCGGCATTGGCGCCAAACGGCCCATTTAAGCTGACAGCACCATGCAGCCAGTGCTGTCCGTTCAACAGCATATCCTGTGTTTCCCAGTGAACTGAACCTGTGCATTTCCTGTTCCTGTGACCCCGGCTTGATCCAACCACCCATGCTTTCTGCCTGTACCGACCTCAGCTTGTCCACGAACACTCTTCTGCCTGATCCCTTCTGTACTTCGCTGCCTGCCTGTTGACGAATCCTGCCTGTGCCTGACCATCCATCCGCATGCTCCTTCTGTGCCGCATTGCCTGAACGTTGCCGACCCGGCCTGTACTACTACTCTACCATCTCTGCACGAGCCTCACTGAAGCCTACTCTGCTAGTACCTGCTACCAGCCAAGCCCTCGTGCCATCCTGCACTCCTGAGCCTCCTGTTCCCACCTTCAGGGGCTCCCGAATCGGGATAGTAAGAGAGGTTGCTCCCCGCACAAACCAGACTCCACTGCCAGAATTGTGACAGTTGTGCTTGAGACATTTTTTGGAAGTGGCACTGTTTTCTTGTATTCTGCATACTGAACTGGATGACGTGTTTTCAGGTGGTGTATCAAACCTGTTGTTGAAAAATGCCTTGGCACTGTACTCCCTCTTGAAATTTTTGCTAAGCAAAGACTGCAGATTGCAAATTTGGGGTCTTTATCAGAAACTTTAAAATATTTCCACACTGCAGACATGGTCCACCTCGGCTGGTAGCGCAGAAGAACAGCATAGAATGATCTATAGGGGGATTCAAATCTGAGGGGAAAAAAAAAAGTCTAACAATCAATTTTAAAACTAAACCCCAGGCAGCTATAAAAATAAAAATGAAGGGGTGACTCCATCAGACACCTAACGAATATTGACCTGGAAGGCAAGGTGGCGGCCTGCCTGCTCCACCTATCAGAACGACCCGTCAAAAAATATAAATCTTCACTCACCATACAACTTTTGAACGCTGCCAAGGCCTGCGTCCCCCTTTGCTGGAGATCAGAGAACCCTCCATCTTTGGCAATGTGGTTCTCCAAAGTTAATGAGCTGAGGGACATGGAAGACCTCACTGGCACCCTACAAAATAGGGAGGAGACCTTCCAAGAGACCTGGAGACCGTGGCAATACTTTGTATACACGGACGCTTACCTTGTGGAGATTCCGCAGCAGGGCTGATACACAGCATCTAACCTGTGGACCCAGGTGCGCGACATGTCTTCCATCCTCGCTAGTCTCTTTTTCTCCTTCTCTCTCAGTTGGCAGATTGATGACAAGTCCTCACTTTTCTGGTTCGTCCTACTACCCTCATACCCTGACTATGCAAGTTCCTGCAATAAAACATTTCCATTGGGAAATAACACTTTTCTACCTTCCCACCCCATAAGTCTGACTACACTCTGCCTAGAAACAGTCCCCTCAACAGGTTGCTCTCCAGCCGAGACCTGCAGCCCTCTGACCCATATTCTGTTTCTACTAATAGGAAAATTAGGAGCTATCACTGGTATGACCTTAGGCCGACCCCTCTGAGAACAGAATGGTCAGAGCGTTGGGTTTAGTCCTCTAATTCACCGCTGTATATCAGACATACTATGCAAATGCTGACTGTTACTGTTTTCCCGCAAAGAACAATGTCATGTTACCTGTCTCTATTAGGCTATAACTCACCACAATAGTAGCTAAACTTTACGTGTTTAATGTTCATTATCTATGCAGATGTCTGTACCATGCAACCTTTCTTGACAAATAAAGGAATTACAAAAAAATAAAAATGAAAACCGGAATTTTATTAAGAACCTACCGTAAAATCCTTTCCTTGAGTTCACTGACAGACGCAGCCCTTCATTGACAAGTGGGGTTTATGCACATCCTACCAGGAGTAGACTAGGCAAATAGAAAAAAAGCAAGCTGACCCCTCCCAGGGGGCTGTCCTCACTCCAGCATATAACCCCCTGCTCTGTATAGCATATCCGTTCGTAACAAGCCGTAAAAACGCAACACAGAGGGGTGGGTGCTGCGTCTGTCAGTGAACTCAGAGAAAAGGATTTTACAATAAGTTCTTAATAAAATCCCTTTTTCTCTTACGTTCACTGACAGACGCAGCCCTTCATTGACAAGTGGGGATGTCCCAAAGCAGTGTCATTCAAGAGGGGTGGGTAAACAACAACTGTACCCAACAGAATCCTCTCAGGAGGCGCCAGCCGCGCCTACACCGCCGCCTGTAAAACTTTACTGCCAAAAGCAGCATCCGCAGATGCTGACACATCAACTTTATAAAACTTAGTAAAAGTGTGCACCGAGGCCCAAGTAGCCGCCTTGCACACCTGGGACACCGAGGCTTGATGTTTGAAAGCCCAGGAAGTACTAACTGCCCTGGTAGAATGAGCCATGACTGGAAAAGGAGGGACCTTGCCCCGAACAGTACACGCATGAGTCACGGTCTGTCTGATCCAACCAGAAACAGTAGCCAACGAGGCCGCCAACCCTTTGCGCGGTCCTTCTGTCAGCACAAACAACGCATCAGACTTCCGAAAAGAAGCTGTAGCCGCCAAATACACCCGCAAAGCCCTCACGACATCCAAAGAATGTAACTCAAATTCCTTGGGATGCGACGGGTGCGGACATAATGAAGGGAGAACAATATCCTCATTAAGGTGGAAAGAGGAGACCACCTTCGGTAGAAACGAAGGGGAAGGTCGCAAGACCGCCTTGTCCTTATGAAGGACCAAGTAAGGAGACTTACAGGACAACGCTGCCAACTCAGACACCCGCCTAGCGGATGTAATGGCCACCAAGAAAGCCACTTTTTGCGACAGCAATTGTAGGGGAATATCCCTGATTTTCTCGTATGGCGGTTTCTGCAGTACAGAAAGTACCAAATTCAAATACCCCTGCGCCACAGGCGACCGTATCTGAGGAGACACATGTCGTACACCCTGTACAAAAGTGCGTATCAACGAATGTGACGCCAAAGGCCGTTGAAAGAGAATCGCCAGAGCCAAAATCTGACCCTTGAGAGTACTCAATGCCAACTTGTTATCCAGGCCCTGCTGCAAAAAAGCCAGCACCTGGGACACAACGTAAGAGCGGGGGTTGCAACCCCCTGCCTCACACCAGGCAATATAGGCCTTCCAGGTGCGATGATATATCTTGCGCGAAGTACACTTGCGCGCCTTAAGCATGGTAGGGATCACGGAGTCAGACCCCCTATCCCTCAACACCTGGGACTCAATAGCCAAGCCGTCAAAGCCAGCGAGGGTAAAGCAGGGTGCAGGATGGGTCCCTGCGACAGCAGATCTTCGCGCAGCGTGAGACGCCAGGGAACATCTGTCACCATCCGCACCACATAGGCGTACCAAGGGCGCCGAGGCCAATCCGGAGCTACCAGGATTATCGGAATCCCCACCGCTTCTACCCTGCGCAGTAGCCGCGGTATAAGCTTGATGAGAGGGAAGGCGTACAGGAGCCGGTACCGACCCCAAGGCGCTATCAACGCGTCCTTGGGGGCCGCCAATGGGTCCATTGTTCTGCACACGAAGGTCTGCACCTTGTGATTGAACCGGGGCACCATGAGGTACACGTCTGGCGTGCCCCACTTGTGGCAAATCTGGCGGAACACCTCTGGATGTAGGGACCATTCTCCCTGATCCAGCGTTTGGCGGCTGAGAAAATCCGCCTGCCAATTTTCTATGCCCGGAATGTAAATGGCGAAGATTGCCGACACGTGAAGTTCTGCCCAATGCAGAATGAGGGCCGCTTCCGTGGCCCCTGCCGAGCTCCTTGTTCCACCCTGATGGTTCACGTACGCCAGAGCCGTGGCGTTGTCCGACTGAACCCGAACCGGGAGGCCGCGCAGCCTTACCGTCCATGTGAGAGGCAGAGCCTGATTGCCCTCAGCTCCAGCACATTTATCAGAAGGCGGGATTCCTGCGCCGACCAATAGCCCTGAGCAGACAGCTGCCCCAGGACCCCCCCCCCCCCCCCCCCCCATAGGCTGGCGTCTGTCTTGACTATTGACCAGTTCAGGGGAAGAAACGACTTTCCCAACGTTAGAGCAGGGGCCCGAAGCCACCAGGTCAACGATCCTCTGGTCTGATGATCCAATCTGATCAGCCGATCCAGAGACAGCGGAGACTTGTCCCACCTTGACAGAATCGCACGCTGCAGGAGCAGAGTGTGACTCTGGGCGTAAGGTATCGCCCCGAAGGCTGAAACCATGAGCCCCAACACCCGCATACAGAACCGTAAGGAGGACCACTGGCGTGACAGCAGGGTTCGCACCGCTGCTTGCAGTGTTAGTAACTTGGCCAGAGGTAAGAACACTTTTGCCTGCTCCGTGTCCAAAATAAGACCCAGATATTCCAGTCGACAAGACAGGGTCAACTTTGACTTCTGCAGGCTGATCAGCCAGCCGAAATCCTTCAACGAGGCCATGGTGATAGCCATGTTCTCCTCCAGGGCTGAAGCAGACTCCGCTCGCAGGAGCAAGTCGTCGAGGTATGCTACTACCGCAATGCCTCTCTGCCTCAATAGAGCCAGCTCCGGAGCCACCAGCTTGGTGAACACCCGAGGAGCCGAGGCCAGACCGAAGGGAAGTGCCACAAATTGATAATGAAGGTCCCCCACCGCAAAGCGCAGAATGCTCTGGTGCCGGGGACAAATGGGAACATGAAGATACGCGTCCCTGATATCCAGAGACGCCATGAAGTCCCCTTGGTGCAGGGCAGCCACGACCAAATGGACAGATTCCATCCGGAACTTTCACACCCTCACAAAGTGGTTTAGCGCTTTCAGATCCAGAACTGGCCTGACCCCACCCTTTTTGGGCACCACAAAGAGGTTTGAATAGAAGCCGCGGAACCTTTCCAACGGAGGTACCGGCACTATCACCCCTTGTTCGGAGAGCGTCTGAACAGCCCCTAGGAGAGGCTCTCGACGCCCCTGAGGGAGTCTCAAGTTCGATGGGAAGAACGTGTCTGGGGGTAGAGTGCTGAACTCTATCCTGTATCCGAAGGACACCACTTCCTGCACCCATCGGTCGGAAATGCGGGCAGTCCACCTGTCTGCGAACCCCAGAAGTCGGCCACCCCACCCGAGAAACGGGTGGGGGCAACCCATCATGCGGAGGAGGACTTATCCTCCGCCTTTTCATTCTTGCGCCGCCAGGGCCGTTTACCGGATCCCGAGGCAGACTTGCCGGGCCTCGAGCCCTTGCCCGCTGCACCAGGCGCACAAAAAAAAGGGATTTTATTATAACTTACCGTAAAATCCTTTTCTCTGAGTTCACTGACAGACGCAGCCTTCTTATGACACGTGGGGTTATGCTCATATTACTAGGAGTAGACTAGGCAAAAATAAAACAAAAGCATAGGTTGGCCCCTCCCAGGGGGCCGTCCTCACCTTAGCATATAATCCCCCTGCTCTGCATAGCACATCAGTTCGTAACAAGCCGTACAAACTCAACACAGAGGGGTGGGTGCTGCGTCTGTCAGTGAAGGATTTTACGGTAAGTTATAATAAAATCCCTTTTACTCTTCCGTTCACTGACAGACGCAGCCTTCTTACACGTGGGGACGTCCCAAAGCTGTGCCAATCAAGAGGGGTGGGCAAACTATAACAACTGTACCCAACAGAAAAAGCCCTCTCAGGCGGCACTAATGGCGCCTACACTGCCGCTTGTAATACTTTGCAGCCAAAAGCAGCATCCGAAGATGCTGAAACATCAATTTTGTAAAACTTAGTAAACGTGTGCACTGAGGCCCAAGTAGCCGCTTTGCACACCTGAGACACCGAGGCCTGGTGTCTAAACGCCCAGGAAGTACTAACTGCCCTGGTGGAATGAGCTGTGACTGGAAACGGGGGAACCTTGCCCCGAATCTCATATGCATGAGTCACGGTCTTCCTTATCCAACGAGAAATGGTAGCTGACGAGGCTGCCATGCCTTTGCGCGACCCTTCCGTCAGCACAAATAAAGAATCAGACTTCCGAAAAGAAGCTGTAAAAACAAATAAACATGCAAAGCCCTCACCACATCCAAAGAATGCAGTTCAACTTCTTTGGGATGCGACGGGTGCGGGCACAATGAGGGAAGAACTATATCCTCATTTAAATGAAAAGAAGAAACCACCTTCGGAAGAAACGAAGGTCGGACACCCGCCTAGCGGATGTGACAGCAACCAGAAAAGCCACTTTCTGCGACAACAGTCGCAAGGGAATGTCCCTAATCTTTTCATATGGTGGTTCCTGCAGCACAGAAAGCACCAGATTCAAATCCCACGGTGCCAGAGGCGACCGTATCCGAGGAGCCACATGACGTACCCCCTGTACAAGTGTACGGATCAATGAATGAGACGCCAAGGGCCACTGAAAAAGAACCGCCAGGGCCGACATCTGACCCTTAAGCGAACTTAACGCCAGGTTCTTGTCCAGTCCTTGCTGCAAAAAAGTTAGTATTCTGGACACTATATAAGAGCGGGGGTTCCAATCCCCTGCCTCGCACCAGGTAATATAGGCCTTCCAGGTCCTATGATAAATCTTACGTGAGGTACCTTTACGTGCTTCAATCATAGTAGGGATCACGGAGTCCGAGACACCCCTAGCCCTCAACACCTGGCACTCAATAGCCAAGCCGTCAAAGCCAGAGAGGGTAAAGCAGGGTGCAAGATGGGCCCCTGAGACAGTAGGTCTTCGCGAAGTGGAAGACGCCACGGAACATCTGTCACCATCCGTACTACGTCGGCGTACCAAGGACGCCAAGGCCAATCTGGAGCTACCAGGATTGTCGGGATTCCCTCTGCTTCTATCCTGCGCAGAACCCGCGGTAGAAGCTTTAGAGGAGGAAAGATGTACAGAAGCCGATACCGACCCCGGGGCGCTACCAGTGCGTCCGAGGCGACCGCCAACGGATCTTTTGTTCTGCACACAAAGGTCTGTACCTTGTGATTGAACCTGGAGGCCACGTAGTCCACCTCTGGCGTGCCCCACTTGAGGCAAATCCGGCGGAACACTTCTGGATGTAGGGACCATTCCCCCTGATCCAGATTCCGGAGGCTGAGAAAATCCGCCTGCCAGTTTTCCACGCCTGGGATGTAGATTGCGGAGAGAGCTGGCACGTGAAGTTCTGCCCACCGAAAGATCAGAGCCGCCTCCGCGGCTGCTGCCGAGCTTCTTGTTCCACCCTGATGGTTCACATATGCCACAGCCGTGGCATTGTCCGACTGAACCTGGACAGGGGGGCCTCGCAGCCTTTCTGACCAACGTGACAAAGTCTGATCGCTCTCAGTTCCAGTACATTTATTGGAAGACAAGCTTCCTGCACTGACCAACGACCCTGGGCAGAGAACTGACCCAGGACCCCTCCCCAGCCCGATAGGCTGGCATCCGTCGTTACTATCGACCAGTTGAGGGGGAGAAAACATTTTCCCAACTTTAGGGCCGGAGCCCGAATCCACCAAATCAAGGATCCTCGGGACTGATGATCCAACCTGATCGCTCTGTCTAGGGATAGGGGGGATTTGTCCCATTGCGACAAAATCGCCTTCTACACTCCTAGGAACTAAACCACCTAAGCCCGAGGCCGGG
>BLSH010504815.1:795436-807241 GCA_018402905.1 Glandirana rugosa
AAAAAAAAAAAAAAAAAAAAAAAAAAAAAACACATTTCTTACTTTTTGCTAAAATACAAATCCAAAAAAATATATATAAAAAAAAATTTTTTAGTGTTTTTATTTTTTACTAGTAATGGCAGTGATCTGCGATTTTAGTGGTACTGCGATATTGCAGCGGACATGTCAGACCATTCTGACACTTTTTTGGGACCATTGGCATTTATACAGCAATCAGTGCTATAAAAATGCACTGATTACTGTGTAAATGCCATTGGCAGTGAAGGGGTTAACCTGCAGGGGGCGCTCTAAGGGTTAACTGTGTTCCCTGGGTGTGTTCTAACTGTGTGTGGGCTGGGCTGGCAGGGGGTGGGGAGTGATCACGGCTTCCATAAACAGGAAGCCTGTGATCACAGCCCTTCCCCCTTTGTCAGAATGGAGATCCATGTTTACTTACACGGACCTCCGTTCTTCCACTGCGGGGGGGCCATCGCAGGTAGCCGGCGGCGATCGAGTCCGCCCTACCCGCATCCCTGGCCCCCCACAGTGCGGGATCTTGCAGCCGCCGTCATATGACGGTGGTTTGCAATATCCAGCCACTTTGTCGCCGTCAGACGCCGGTCGGCAAGTGGTTAAGGAAGGTATTCTTGAACTTTGGAAAAGGCTTGCTAAAACTTGGAAAGAAGAAGCAGGTTTAATTACAGAGGGAGACATGGGAGAAATATTGATGCAAACATTTATCTCAGGTCTCAGACCAGAACAGGACATTCTGGTAAAGCAGTTGATTTCAGAATGGCCTGGTCTGAAAATGAAGGATTTTAATGGAAAATGTTAGAGAAGGAAGTCACAGGTTGTTTTAAAGTTAAAGTAAATGATGTGAAAATGTTTTACCAGGCGGGATTGCAGAATTGTGATCCCAGCCAGGGAAGGGTTAGAGATAATACAGGAATGTGGAGAGAGTTTCCAGAAGGGGAAGGACACCCCCCGGTGTCCGTAGAACACACTATTTCAGTTATAGACGAGGGAAGGATATTGAAGGTATCAGTGTCCATACCCTCCGCGACAGAACGTGACACACAACCCCAGGCACCCTTCCAAAACACACAAGGAGTAAGATATTGCCAAGGTTTGGGCGGGATAAATTTGATGTGGGACACATAGATTGTACCCCCTACAAGGCTAGGTTGAAGAAAGGAATAACACCAGTGTTTCACGAGCAGTATCCTCTGTGTAAGAGAACTGCTGTAACACGTCGGGCGCACATACAAACTTGCATCGCACCAATGCGCATGTGCAGAGGAGCGCGCGCAACTGCGGTAGCATGTCCTCTGCCCGATTGGCGCCAGATGGCCTATTTTAAGAGTGCTTTGATCCTTGCTCAATGCTGACTGGTCTTCAGCTGTTTCCTTGTGCCCTGCTTGTATTCTATCTGATATCCATTGCTGACCTGGCTTACCCCTGACTTTGCCTTGGACTCCGTTATACTACTGATTACTGGTTCCTGATCCTGGCTTGTTCCTGACTCTGCTTCTGTCTGATGTCTTGGTACCTCGCTGTGGACTTGGCTAATCTGCTGACTTTGCTTCTGTTCTCTGTGGGAGCCACAGGGAGATTTCCTCAGGGAGATTTCCTCCCTCCCAGATCACTGTGAAATCTCCAAGCTACCAACTGGATTCTACCAAGCTTGGAAGAAACTGCCAAAACAGATTCTTCCATGTCAAATAATAGTCCTGGAGCCTGTCAACCTGCCAGGTTGACAATCCTGGGGGACCACTACCGTGATAGGGGACCGCCCCATCACATATCCCCCCCCCTTTGTTTCAAACCCATAGGGGACAGAACACATCAACCCCAACTCTTAAGTGGGGCACCTCTGTGCCAGCTTTCTGCTGTGTGGGCCCACTTTTTCTTCTAGGTGTGTTTCCATGCATGCCCTAGCCTGAATCCTAATGGGGTTCTGCACTTCTATATACTCAGCTTTTTACTATGCTTCAGCTTCCCAGGTTACCTGATAACCCCTTTATTTCTGATACCCAACTCAGCATACATTACTCCTTTGCCCAGTTTACCGGTATCTTTGGAAAATAACTACTCCTGTAGCATTAATACATTGCTCAGTTCACCAACAGACATACTAAGACCAACACTACAGCACTCAACTTTGCCGCTGTTATCAACTACCATTTTTCCAGAGTTGGTTAGGGCAGAGGGCACACACCACAGAGGACCGCCATCATCCACGGGAACCTCACAAGACATCACCTCCTCTGGTGTCATGCACTCTGCAAGGGGTCCCACCACTTGACCTTTTCCAGTTCCATCTGGATTTCTATCCAACACCTGAACAGGCAAGCACTCGTCTGTTCCATTTTCAATCTTTACAGCACTTCTCCTCCATGCCCTTGTCTCAGGGACCTTATCATGTTTGTCAAGTAAACCTACAGTTGAGCTGGGGGCCCCAGTTTCTTTAACCACATTCGTCTGAGCCCTGGACAGGATCTCTGCCGCTTTTTGGTCCATGCTCGGCCCTTCCAACTGACATAACTTGGCCACTGGTACAGTATATGCGTCCCTCACCGACAAATGACCAGCACCACCTGGAACCATCGCAGCAGAAATGCTTTCCACCTGGCTGTTAGGAGGTGAAACTTCAGACACTTTTCCCTCACTTTCCATCTCTCTACAGGCTCTCCCATATACCACTTTTACAGGAAGTAAACAAGCAGCATACCCAAGTGCAACTTTTAACAAAACTTTAACAAGAGTAACAAATTCAGGAATAAATCACTACGGTCTTTTTTTTTTTGTGTTGTACAGCCTGCCATCCAGTGCTCCACCTAGTGGTACTCCGCAGTACCAGACCATCAGACTGCAGAGGAGACACTAGTATAGATGAGCTGTACATGAGGGCTTTTGTTACAAACCAGACCCTTGATTCCAAACCCAAGTTCTTCCTGGGGATTTCCATGACACTGGGAACGCAGAGAGACTCACTTGGTGCAAATTGAGAAGTTGCAATGTTTAACAGAAGCTCCTTCCAGCTGGAGGCAACCACAGCCTGGTGCTCTACCAGAGCGCTGCCAGATGCTGGACTTATACCCAACTGCTCAGGCTCAGCAGCAGTGAACTGCTCCAGAACACTACCAGTGACAACGTCACTCCGACACTCCAAGTCACCATTACTTTTGGGAGTCATGGACACCCCGTGACAAAGGGGCACTGGACAACAGCATGTTCCCATTTTCTACAACACATGCAGCGCAGAGGCCTCCTTTTGTGGCACCTTAATAGCTGGCCTACTTGCACCAGAGTTGCTAGGGGCAACAGCAGCCACAGTCTTTCTCCTTTGCAAACTCTGTTCAAGCATGTATGGGGCTCGTTCAAGGGGTAACAACCCCTCTAGCCACAGAGCTCTATCATTTCAGCAAACCTTGATTCTTTTAGGAGCTTTGATCGCACCATACTCACAGTCAATCCAGAACAAGTTTGCAGTTTAGCAAACAAATTTTGAGAGCACTGTCTCTTAAAGCATGTTGCTTTTCTCCTGCAGGTTCTCAGATTGTGCAGTCGCATGCACTAACACACACAGTGCATATCACAGATGAACTTATTTGATTGCAGAGATCTCTATTGTGTCCAAAGCACTCCTGCGCAATGCTGTTTGCGTGACTGCACTAACCCACTGTGGAGCAGGGACCCGGATTTCACCGCTTTGTGCCCGCCGAGACCACCACGTGTGGCATGGAGGACCGTTAGCTCTCGTGGTAGATGCGTTTGGAGTGAGTTCATGTCAGTCAGGATCTCTCTTTAAGGGCATGGTAGCCCATGTTATTTTAATAACAGAAATTACAGTCCTTCCAGAGTTCTCCCACGCAGTGGTTTCCCTTCAACACAGGATTGTAAATTGCTCACAGTAAAAATAGCAAGCCTCCTGGCTTACTGGTCAGCATTGCTGCTGATGCTTCTCACCTAGGTCTCCTGACCATGTAACAGTGTCCCGGGTCCGTACCCACACAGTACCCTGGTTGACACTCTCTTGCTGCTCCGGCCCAACGGATAAGGGCCTCCTGTCTGCTCTCAGACAGACCCGTGCAGACCTGCACGCTTCTCCCTTTGCGGGCCTGGACTCCTTGGGAGGATGGAGCCCAGAACCTTGGTCCTGACTCCTATTAGGCCCACACACATCTGGACAATAAAAGTCCTGGCTGCTTTCAAAACCTGGTCCCAGGATTGGAGATTTCCTCCCTCCAAAATCACTGTGAAATCTCCAAGCTCCCAGCTGGATTCTACCAAGCTTGGAAGAAACTGCCAAAACAGATTCTTCCATGTCAAATAATAGTCCTGAAGCCGGTCACCCTACCAGGTTGATAATGCTGGGGGACAACTACCATGACAGGGGACCGTCCCGTCACATAAATTATACAAAAATATGGCTGTCCGTTGCAGATCAATTTAGACAATGGACCAGCTTTAATTTCTAAGGTATGTCAAGAACTTGTGGAGCAGTTGCAAATAGAGTAGACATTTCACATTCCTTATCAACAGAGTTCAGGTATAGTGGAAAGAATGAATAGGACAATCCAGAATAAAATTAGGAAAGCTACTGGAGGCACATTTGCCAAATGGGAATCTGTGCTACCAGCAATATTAGCTGAGATAAGCATGGCACCTGCTAAAATAACTAAATTATCACCATTTTAAGTGATCATGGGGAGACTATTTCCAACACCTTGGACATAATGCCCACCCATAGTAGAAATTTGTGACCTAGAATTGATTCAAGAAAAATATTGTAGGTTCAGACTTTGAATAGCATCTATGGTGATGTCTTTTCCTTCACAGGAACCAACACACCCTTTCCAATCTGGAAATGTGGCTGTAGTGAGACAGCTAAACAAGGTCAAGGGATCTGGATTCCCCTTTGCAATCACCGTTGTCTGTGGTCCAATGACCAGAACAGCAGTTTTGACGGAATAGAGTCCCCAGTGGATCCATGTGACCAGAGTAAAGAGAGTAACAAACGGGCAAAACAGGTGATATAGACCCTGAAACTAAGACTACAGACAAGCCAGCAGAAGATGTCCTGGCTACTATCTCTCCCCAGACTTCAGGAAGAGCGTTGTGTGGCCTTTTGATCTTGTTGGTGTTTTTGCCAACATGGATCGTAACAATCAGCATGCATCATCCAGAGGACTTAGGCCCATTCAGACGTGTGTATTGAGGACTATGACAAGCTAAGCCCACCTACACTCACGCCTACTGTACATATTTTTCCTAATCACACTCATCCCCTGTATTTTCCTTTGTATGTAAGAGAAGCAAGAAGTAAAAAAAGAAGAGGAAAAACAAAGTGGACAGGGCTTCTATAATGTGGCCCACAGATTCCAGTATATCACTGTAATCACTGATACTGTTACACGGTGGGAACTAAAGTACCATGGATCCTACATAGCTTTAGGCTCAAACAGCACCTATAGTTTGGATGATTGTTAGAAAACAGACAATGGTCTCATTTGTACACCTAGGTCCCCAGTATTTGAACCCTGTTTACTGTCCAGGCCAGATGTCAACATGTGTACCTGGACTTTGTATCCCCAGGGATATAAGGCCTTTTTAGAGGTAGGCCCACAACAGGTGTGCCTAGCAACAGATATAGGAGTAAACATAACTGAAGTAGATGCTCAATTACCCTTCTCTGGCTGCATACGCAAAGGGATCGATTTACTAAAGCTTGAAAGTGCAAAATTTGGTGCAGCTCTGCACAGAAACCAATCAGCTTCAAGGTTTTATTGTCAAAGCTTGATTGAACGAGCTGAGGCTAGAAGCCGATTGGCCAGCATGCACAGCTGCACCGTTTTTTGCACTCTCCAGCTTTAGTAAATCAACCCCAATGTTTCACTTTTGCATTGGCATAGTAAAGTCTATGTTTTGGAATGAGTCACAAAACATTTCTAGAGTATCTATTGGAGACCAGATGTACTCCCAATAGAGGACTCCTCCTTGCCCATGGGCTTGATTGTGGATATACTCAGACAACAGAGTAGGTCCCTACAGCATCTTAGAACATACAACTTAACAGTAAATAAAGCCATTGTAAAGACTACCATCATGAAAGGCAAACATGAAGCAGCCACCACTCAGTTGTCACAGGACACCCATCATTCATGGTATGATATATTTACAGGGTGGTCACCAACAGAAAGTGAGGTGGTGAGAACCTTTTCCTACTCCCTTGCTGTCTGTGTAGTGATTTTGGTCATACTTGTCCTATAGAATTGTTATTTGGCCTGCACAATAAAGGAAAAAAATTAAGAGTATGACTAAAAAGGCTGATGATCAAGCCTTGGCAAGTTTGCTACCAAAATGAGAAAATGATCATATTCATGATAAAAGAGGGGATTGAAGGGTTAATGGTGTTCTATGCTGTATATTTTTCTTTATTTTTCATATAACTAAGTGTGGCTTATGTTTTCATGCCTGTGAATGTTTAGGCTGTAGAGATAGTTTCACATAAGAACAACCTGATGACTAGAAGTGTTTAGGCTAAACAGTATAGTGTGACTGTTTTTTTCCATGAGAACATCTTGGTTTGTGTTAATTACCAAGAATGTTATGAGACTACTGAATTATGCTGAAGTTAACTCCTTTTCTCTGTAAAGCCATTATTTTACTTAGTAACCAAGCCTACTATGTTGAAACCCATCCTTCTTTTATTTACTTTGTACAAAAACTCAGATTCTGGAAGAATAAATCGAACATGCTTTGGCACTATTCCTGATATGTGGTGTCAGTGTTTTGTTCCCTAAGCTCTGTCAGGAGTTCCCCAGCCACCCGATTCTAAAATCCCCAACAACCCTGATGCAACGGTCTTACGTTGGAGTTATTAACTGGCTGCTCTGCTGTGAGTAAGTTAGGGTTAGGGGCGCAAATTTCTTGCCTTACCCAGGGCACTGACGACCCACACTACACTAAAAAAAACAAAAAAAAAAACTGGCATCTAACTTTTTTAGCTGGCTCCTATATTCAAAGCAAATTTGTCAAGCCCTGGTTTAGTCATATCTACCTCAACTGCCCACTGATTAAACAGTCCAATTAACAGATCAGGTGAGAGATAGACCATGTAAGACAACCTGGGAGCAATACTGAGGACTGCATATAACAAAAACTTGCCGTAATTTTAAAGTGATGGGGCAGATCACTTAATAACTTCAAGACCATGTAAATAAATCAATGTCAGTCAATCTCAGACATCTGCTTACCTACACTCCGAATAAATGATCAATTTATTGAACAAGCTCTTATTTTTGCTGTTTTGCGTATGTATAAAACATTATTTATGGAAGTTCTAACCATTCTAGCAAAGCAAGCAGTGAGATATCCACTCCCAGAGCCAACGTCCAATGCCTTTGCACCCTCGATCAATTTATCTTCTAATACCTCCAGGGCATGTGCATGCTGTAAGACAAAGGAACACCACAGAGACTCAGATTAACATTTTGCTTATGATTCATTATGTGCAACTAAAAAAAGGTTATGCACTTACTAAACCTTGCATAAAATGATAAAGTATGAGCCTTCCATAGCAGTGACACCATTGGACATAGGCGTGAGCACAGGGTGTGCCTAATCACCCTGTGCAGTGCCAATTTCCCCTGCTTCCTGACACCCCCTGTCTCCCCCCTGCAGTGCTGCCAGCCTCCCTCTTCCCAGCTGCTGTGGAGGATGTTTCAGGATGGAGAGCAGGGGAAGGGACCAGTAAATATTTAATTTTGTGAATGAACAGGAAGTCGCTCAGCACAGAGCACTTCCCATTAGTTAGCAGAAATGCAGTAAAAAAACAAAACAAAAATCACACCTTTTAATATAAAATGGTAAAAATGGTACAGGTCAGTAAACATGGTCAACAGACCAGTAATCAGGGAACCAGAGATCAGTGTAGTCGGTGACAGAAGAACAGGATCAGGAACCAGAAGGGACGTCAGCCAGGCAAAGTCTTTCACAGGAACACAGCAGAGAATCACCAAATATGTTGACCAAGGCGAAGGCAGGAAAGGAATGAACAAGGCAGTTTAAATAGCCAGGAGGGGCTGGCTGTATGCGGGACTGACAAGCAGATGATGATAACCAGGTGAGCCACTGAGGGATCAATGATTGCTGACAATAATCTGGCAGCTGAGAAGCCTGAGCACAGAGAAGAGAGCTGCTAAGGGCCCAGCCTCAAAAGTACCCCCTCCTCCTTGGAGGGGCACCAGGTTTGAGGGGAAAACATCTATGGAAAGCACGGAGGACGACATGAGTATGAACGTCCGAGGATGAAACCTAAGAACGTTCCTCCAGACTGTACCTTTTCCAATGAACAAGTGTTATGTACCTGGAGGATGAGCCAGACGGTAGAGGGAGACCTCTCCTACAACTCCGGCTTACTGACCGCTGGGAGTGATACAGCGACCACGGAAGCACGGTGGGGTAAGAGTGCCTGATCAGTCCTGGAGACAGCTGGGCTGAATGCTGATGCAGACTGGATGGACAGCAGAGCAGGATGCTGATGCAGACTGGCTGGACAGCAGAGCAGGATGCTGATGCAGACTGGCTGGACAGCAGGGCAGGGTCGGGCAGGCCGGGTCGGCAACGATCGGACAACAGAAGGCAGAAGCAGAAGGCAGAGGCAGGTCACAAGGCAATCCGAGGTCAGGGCAGGCAGCAGACAAGCAGAGTAGGACGATCCGGGTCAAAGTCACAGGTAAACGGGTACAGGAACACAGGTTACAGGATGCAGAAGCTGCAGACCAAACAGCAAAGTGACAGTGTGGAAGACCGGCTTAAATAGGGCTTCTGGTGGCAACAACTGTGCGCATTGATGCATGTGTGCGCATGTGCGTGCGCCGGAGCGCACGGATCGTCCCGTGGGCTTCCTGACAACGAGGTATTTTATGCGCCCATGAAACCTACTGGAGTCAATGATTAATTGTATCTCATACTCCTCATGGTTCTAAACCTGAACCGGGCGAAGATGTGGTACCGAGGTGGTGAAGCAGTTGCACGCCAAAGGTTTTAATAGGGGAACCTGGAATACATTTGAAATACGCATGTTAGAAGGAATGTCTAATGCGCAAGCCACTGGGTTGATCCTACGGATAATACGAATAGGCTCAATATACCACTGTGCCAGTTTCAGTGAGGGAACACGGAGTAGGAGGCTAAGAGATGACAGCCAGACCCTCTCCCCAACCTGGTCGGAAGGCACAGGTAGGCATCGGCGGTCAGCATGGAGTCTGTACCTATCACTAGCACGTCGCAAGGACTCTTGGACCTGCACCCATGTGGAACGGAGAACACGGAGATGCTTCTCTAATGCAAGAATTCTTTGAGGAACAAAGGAGTCAGGCAACATGGATTGTTGGAAACGGAGACAAATCGGGAAGCAGCATTGACGGCACTATTGTGAGCAAACTCTGCCCAAGATAAGACCAGTTGTTATGGTGGTCAGAAATATAGCAATGTAGGAACTGCCCCAAGGCTTGGTTGGCTTGTTCTGTGGCCCCATTGGACTGCGGGTGATACGCTGAGTAGAAGGAAAGCCGAATTCCCAACGGTGCACAAAAGGCTCGCCAAAACCTGGAGACAAACTGACTATCCAGTCTAAGATGAAAACCTTGGGTAGCCCATGTAACCGAAAGATCTCCTGAGCAAAAATGGATGCCAGTTATCTGGATGTAGGCAACTTAAGTGGAAAACAATGGGACATCTTTGAGAACCGGTCAACCACCATTAGAATAACTGTTGCCCAGGGAGTTGGGCAACTCCACAATAAAATCTATAGACAAGTGGGTCCAAGACCTCTCTCCATTGGGTATAGGTTGTAGGAGGCCCACTGGAAGGTGTTGTGGTGTTTTAATCTGAGCACACACAGAACAAGCGGCTACAAAGGTGGTTACATCAGTGCGGAGACTAGGCCACCAGAATTGTTGAGAAATAGACCAGATGAGCTGATTCTTTCCTGGGTGACCAGCTGCCTTGGGAAAATGGCAAGTCTGGAGCAAAGCAGTGCAGAGATTCTTGGGGACAAAGCAGCGGTCACAAGGTTTTTCAGGAGGAGAATGGATCTGAGCAGCAAGAATTCTGTCACCCAAAGGTGAAGTGAGACTAGTGCAAATAGAGGCTAGAATGTGATCTGGAGGTATCACAGGAGTATGAACCGGCTCCATCTTGGAGGAGGAGGAAAACTGTCATGACAATGAATCAGCCCTTACATTTCTTACTACCGGGTAAGAATGAGACTATGTAATTGAAGCTTGACAGAAAAAGACCCCATCATGCCCTTCTGGGAGATAAGCGTTTAGCCTCAGTCAAGAATGTGAGAGTCTTATGATCAGTCAAAATGAGGACCGGCACAGTGGTACCCTTGAGAAAATGCCTCCATTCTTTAAAAGCTAAAAATGATAGCTAGCAATTCTCTGTCACCAATTTCATAATTGCATTCTGCAGGAGACAAGTTTTAGAAAAGTAGCCACAAGGATGCATAGCACTCTAGAGGTAGGACATTGTGACAGAAGGGCGTCTACTCCAGTCTCCGGCGCATCAACCTCAAGAATGAAGGGTAACATAGGATCAGAATGTGCCAGCACAGGAGCTGAAACGAAGGCAGTCTTGAGAGACTCAAAGGCTTTAATGGAATCTGGAGACCAATTCTGTGGGTTGCCGTCCTTCCTGGTCACATCAGTCAGGGGTTTGACCAGAGAAGAGAAATTACGAATACATTTCCGATAATTAGCAGAGCCAAGAAAACGCTGTAGTGGAGGTAGACCTACAGGTCGAGGCCACTGTAGAACTGCAGATAGTTTCTCTGGGTCCATCGAAAAACCAGTAGTAGCAATGACATAACCCAGAATCGTAGCCTGTTCACGATGGAACTCGCACTTTTCCAACTTCTAATACAGGTTATCTCTCAACCTCTGTAGCACATGGGAGACACACGTGTGGTGGCTCTCTAGAGATTTGTAATATACAGTGCCTTGAAAATGTATTCATACCCCTTGAAATTTTCCACATTTTGTCATTTTACAACCAAAAAAACCGGAGTTAGACTTACCGGTAACTCTGTTTCCAGGAGTCTTCCAGGACAGCCCTTGAGAGATGGAGCTCATCACACCTGACAGGAAACACATTGCACAGCTCTTTAAAAGGCGGTCCCTCAGGCATCTGGTCAGTTTTATCCAAGAACCGAAGGACAGAGCTGAAAGACAGTTTTTAAAAAACATACACCGACTATTTATGCATACAACAAGGGTGGGAACGTGCTGTCCTGGAAGACTCCTGGAAACAGAGTTACCGGTAAGTCTAACTCCGGTTTTTCCCCAGTCGTCTTCCAGGACAGCCCTTGAGAGGATACACAAAGTACTCACTCCATTTAGGGTGGGACCACTGCTTGGAGGACTTTCCTTCCAAACGCTTGATCCTGACTCCCCAACAGATCCAATCGGTAATGTCGAATGAATGTGGACAACCTAATTTTACCGATATTGTCTTCCGATGTTCCGTAATGTGAACTCAGGAGGTGTTCCCGATTTACGAGTAAGGTGTTCCCGTAATCGTTGAAGGACCCGCCTTTCTCGGCCACGATGGGGCCTCGTCTATACGTTTCGACGGTGCACCAGCTCATACAGGTGTAAGTAAGCTGTAATGGCTAACCTAGACAACCCCTCAGTCCTAGTTCGCAAACCTTCCTTTCAGGAGGTTCGTCACCAGGGTGGGATTTACCTCACTCATGAAACACATAGGAGAGTTCCCGACAGGACCTTCTGCTGACCCCTTTTTGGCCTCAATCTG
>BLSH010504815.1:814371-833388 GCA_018402905.1 Glandirana rugosa
CTGTGTACTGTGCCCTGTGATGCTGAGCTGTATACTGTATCCTGTGATGCTGAGCTGTATACTGTGTCCTGTGATGCTGAGCTGTATACTGTGTCCTGTGATGCTGAGCTGTATACTGTGTCCATGCTGAGCTGTATACTGTGTCCATGCTGAGCTGTATACTGTGCCCTGTGATGCTGAGCTGTATACTGTGCCTTGTGATGCTGAGCTGTATACTGTGTCCTGTGATGCTGAGCTGTATACTGTGTGCTGTGATGCTGAGCTGTATACTCCTGACACAATATGTGGAATACAGGGGACGGAGTGTGTGGATTCTATAAGGGGAGGGGCTTATTAGAAGTAGGAGGGGTCAAAAGGAAGGGCGGGGCCTGGTGCCCCCCCATCCAAAAATTTCACCAGCCGCCACTGCAAGAGGCCCATGGTATCACTGGAGGAGCTGCAGGGATCCACAGATCAGGTGGGAGACTATGTCCACAGGACAACTATTAGCTGTGAACTCCACAAATCTGGCCTTTATGGAAGAGTGGCAAGAAGAAAGCCATTGTTGAAAGAAAGCCATAAGAAGTCCCAATTGCAGTTTGCGAGAAGCCATATGGGGGACACAAAAACGTGGAAAAAGGTGCTCTGGTCAGATGAGACCAAAATGGAACTTTTTGGCCTAAAAGCAAAAGTTTTGTGTGGCAGAAAACTAACACTGCATAGCACCCTGAACACAACATCCCCTCCGTGAAACATGGTGGTGGCAGCATCATGCTGCGGGGATGTTTTTCTTTAGCAGGGCCAGGTAAACTGGTCAGAGCTGATGGGAAGATGGATACAGCCAAATACAGGGCATCATTAGAAGAAAACGTGTTTAGAGTCTGCAAAAGACTCGAGACTGGGGCGGAGGTCCACCTTTCAGCAGGACAACAATCCTAAACATACAGCCAGAGCTACAATGGAATGGCTTAGATCAAAGCATATTCATGTGTTAGAATCACCCAGTCAAAAGTACAGACTGAAAACCCATTGAGAATATGGCAAGACTTGCAAATTGCTGTTCACGGACACTCACCATCCAATCTGACAGAGCTTGAGCTATTTTTCAAAGAAGAATGGGCAAAAATGTCACTCTCTAGATGTGCAAAGCTGGTAGAGACATCCCCAAAAAGACTTGTAGCCGTAATTGCAGTAAAAGGTGGTTCTACAAAGTATTGACTCAGGTGGCTGAATACAAATGCACACCACACTTTTCACAGATTTGTAAAAAAAATTTGAAAACCATTTATTTTCCACAATTATGTGCCACTTTGTGTTGGTCTATCACATAAAATCCCAATAAAATACATTTATATTTTTGGTTTTAACATGACAAAGTGTGGAAAATTTCAAGTGGTATGAATACTTTTTCAAGGCACTGTATGAGAATATCATCGAGATAAAATACCACACCTTGCTCTAACATATCTCGGAGGACCTTGTTGATGAATTCCTGAAGAACTGCAGGAGCGTTGCAGAGAACAAAACAGCATTACGAGGTATTCATAAAGTCCGGTCCTGGTATTAAATGCACTTTTCCATTCGTCACGCTCCTTGATCCTCACAAGATTGTATACCCCTCTCAAATCAAGCTTCGTTGCTCCCATGAGGCGGTCAAATAATTCCGTAATCAATGGAATCGGATAAGCGTTCTTAATCGTGATGCGATTGAGATCCCTATAAAATCGATACAAGGTCTCAGTTCACCACTCTTCTTTTTCACAAAGTAGAAGCCAGCACCAGCAGGAGATAAGGATTTGCGGATGAACCCTCGAGAAAGTGAACCGCCAACATAGTCCTCCGTAGCTTTATCCTCCAAGACAGACAAAGGGTATATCCAGCCAGAGGGGGCGTGGCACCAGGTTGAAAGTCAATTGTGCAATCATACGACCGGTGTGAAGGCAAACTACCTTTGTCAAAGACATTGCTAAATTTGCGGTACTCCTCTGGCAAAACCTTAACCACTTTCTGAAAACATGTTTTACTGCATTGTGGCGACCAGGAAAGAACCTCAGCATGATGCCATTCAAAAGAGGGCTTCTGTAACGAAGGATAACCAATGACCACCGAGTAATGAGGTGAGGAAATGACTTGAAATTAGATTATCTCATGGTGAAGGGCCCCTACGGCCATGTTCAATGGAGCAGTTTCATGAGTCACTTGGGTAGGCTGTAAAGTTTTCCCATCAATGGCCTCAATGACAAGTGGAGTGGCATGAAGCTGCAGTGGAATTGAGTGCTCAGACACAAAAGACACTATCTATGTACAGGCCTGCAGCCCCAGAGTCAAGTAGAGCCGGTGTATTGATGGATGACTGAAACCAAGAAAGGGTAACCAGAACTAGAGGCTTTCCTTCAGGATAACTAGGGATGCAACAACGCCACCTAAGGTTGATCCCCTACAGGACTTCAAGGTGCGGGCGTTTCCTGGACGGTTAGGTCAAGACTTCAAAAAGTGACATGCCTGGCCACAATAAAGGCACAATCTCTCTCTCCCCTAAAGGCCCTCTTCTCCACAGAGAGACATGTGAAGCTCAACTGCATGAGTTCTACTTCACCGGCGGACTCTGTACCAGCAGCCATGGGAGGCGAGGGAGACAAGGGTGGGAATGCAAAGCTTGGAGCTAAACGTACAGAAGGCTTCTGCAAGAGCTCCTTAAAGCAGTGGTTCTCAACCCTGTCCTCAAGTACCCCCAACAGGCCATGTTTTGGGAATTTCTCTTAGATAAAATAGCTGTCCAAAATACCAAGCCATTGACTCTGATTTAAAGCACGTGTGCAAGATAAAGGAAAACCTGAAAACATGGCCTGTTGCGGGTACTTGAGGCCAGGGTTGAGAACCACTGCCTTAAAGGAAGGTCTCTCTCGGAGTCTGGAGCCAATGAGAAAAGCAAACGTGATTAACTTCTCCGGATCCATAGGGTATGTCTCGGGCTACTATCTCATAGTTACATAGTCATATTCGGTGAGGTTGAAAAAAGACAAGTCCATCCAGTCCAACCTGTGTGTGTGTGTGCTTATATGTTAATAGTACATTGTGTACCTGTGTATGTTATGGTCGTTTAGGTGCCCAACTAATCATTTTTTGAAATGATCAATGCTCCCTGCTGAAAACACTATTTGTGGAAGAGAATTCCACATCTTTACCACTCTTACAGTAAAGAACCCTCTACGCAGTTTGAGATTAAAGTGCTTCTCTTCTAATTTTAGCGAATGCCCGTGTGTCTTTTTATTGCTTTTCGTGGAAAAGCTTTTTTCCTATTGTGGGGTCACTAGTACAGTATTTGTACATTGAAATCATATCCCCTCTCAAGCGTCTCCTCTCCCGAAGGAATAAGTTCAATGCTTGCAGTGTTTCCTCATAGCGGAGATCCTCCCGTTCCTTTAATAGCTTTGTTGCCCTTCTTTGGATTCTCTCCAGTTCCAGCACATCCCTTCTGAGGACTGGTGCCCAGAATTGGACAGCATACACAAGATGCGGCCAGACAAGAGTCTTGTATAGTGAGCGAATGATTGTGTTATCTCTGGAGTTAATCCCCTTTTTAATGCATGCCAATATTCTGTTTGCTTTGCATGCCATTGCTGAGCCTGTCATCTACTAGGACCCCTAGGTCCTTTTCCATCCTAAATTTCCCCAGAGATTCTCCTCCTAGCAAGTAAACGGCATTATTTTACATTTTTCTACATTAAACCTCATTTGCAATGTTGTTTCCCACCCCATTCATTTGTTCAGATCTTCTTGCAAGGTTTCCACATCCTGCATAGAAGTTATTGCCCTGCTTAGGTTTGTATTGTCCGCAAATACTGAGATTGAGCTATTTATCCCATCCTCCAGATCATTTATGAATAAATGAACCAGTTGCCGACCAGCCACTGTCATTATACTGCGGCAGGTTGTCACTAAGTGCATTTTTCAGATTTTTTCACTGATCACTGTACTGGTGTCACTTGTGACACTAAATAGCATTAGGCTAGTTAGTGGTAGGAGCAGGTAGGTTTAGGGTACCCCCCCATTAACCCATATTGAATTTCCATACAAATAACAGAAATTTTAAAGGCAGTTGGTTCTGGTATGTAACAACCAGGTATAGTAGTTAACTAATAACACACAAATCTCAATCAAGGTGACAAGTCACAAAAATGATCTATTAAAGTATACAAAAACAGTATAGTACAATCCATGTTTACACAATTGTGTTCTCGCTGTAAACAGGCTCTAGCAATTGTAATAACATTATCATGGACAATTCAAGAATTAAGAAAAAGAGAGAACTGTGAATTCTTGATATTACTCCTGGAATAATACTGAAATATGGTTTATGAGCTGCATCTCATGTTTTTGAGTGAGGTAGAAGCTCTAGGGTGACTAATCCACATTTGCCATAGTTTCTCAAACTTGACCGTGTTATAATTTTTGTACGCTAACATCAACTTATATTGAGCTTGTGTATTTAACCGCATAACAACATCAGAAAAGTTCAGTGCTTCATCGGATTTCCATAGTTTTGTAATAGTCAACCTTGCTGCTATTAGTACGTTTGCTACTACTGTTCTATAAGAGTATATTAAGAGTAAATATCCAGATTTATTCCTAGTAAATTACCAGTGAGGTTAGCAATAAATGTTGAGACCGATTTCCAAAAACTGCTAAGATTTTTGCAACTCCATAAAATATGATAAAGGGAACCAGTTTGTTTATTGCAACGCCAGCAGGTTGGGGAGAATGACAGATTTTGGAAAGTTTATATTGTGTAAGGTACCATCTATTTAATATCTTTTGGGCATTATCCCAATGTTCAATACAGGATGATGCCTTAGTGCTCAGAATTATGGCCTTATTCCATTGTTCCCTAGAAATAGTTTGGGATAGGTCCTTCTCCCATTTGAGCATATTATTGGTTTTAACAGATATGGGGAATTCTCATAAAAGTTTATAAAATAAGGATATTCCTTTCTTATCAGAAGCGTACTTGTTCAATAGGTATCTCCAGATTATTGCTGGGATATTCATGCTTGATTCAGGGTCAAATTCCTTTAATCTTAGAAAATGACTAACTTTTTTAGTACAAACTTTTTATATGCTAGTGGTAGGTTGACATAATAGTTAAACCCCTGTGAAATCCAATTACCTACTTAGATACAGGCTCTACAGTAGTCCAGCACTCTTAAGGGCACAGGAATTTTAATTAATTCACTTAGTTCTTTTGATTTAGATAATGTGTTTCCAAGCAATGAACGTGGATTTGATAGTGATGAGTTTCAGTATTACGACTCTAGGAAGCAAAGCATACGCTATAGCTAATGCACCCAAGTCATTGCCCTTAGTGACTTCTTTTTCAATATTTACCCAAAGATTCTCGTCTGAATCAGAAAACCAAAATTTCATTTGATCAAGGAGTGACGCATAGTAATACTGTCGAATATCTGGGAGACCCATTCCACCTTTATTCTTAGCAGTGGTAAGAATTGAGAAGGCTACTCTGGATTTTTTATCATTCCAAATACATTTTTTAAGCTTTATATTTACCTGGTTGAAGAATTTATTGTTCACCTGAATGGGGAGCGAATTTTAGGGAGGGTCTGCATTTTAACCACTTGCCGATCGGCGTCTGACGTTTGTGGAAAAAAAAACTGAAAAAAAAATCATTTTGCAAAGAATTGTGGGAAAAAATGACAACTTCAAAAAACTCGCCATGCCTCTTACTAAATACGTTGGACTGTCTACTTTCCAAAAAGGGGTCATTTGGGGGCTATTTGTACTTTCCTGTCTTGTTAGGGCCTCAAGAAATGAGATAGGCCGTCAGTGCATCAGGTGTGATCAATTTTCAGTGATTGGCACCATAGATTGTAGACTCTATAACTTCCACAAAGACCAAATAATATACACTAATTTGGTTTATTTTTACCAAAGACATATAGCAGTATAAATTTTGGCCAAAATTTACGAAGAAAAATTACTAATTTGCAAAATGTTATAACAGAAATAAAGAAAAATGCATTTTTTTACAACATTTTCAGTATTTTTCCATTTATTGCTCAAAAAATAAACACCCCAATGGTGATTAAATACCACCAAAAGAAAGCTCTATTTGTGTGAAAAAAAGGACGAAAATTTCATATGGGTACAGTGTAGTATGACTGAGTAATTGTCATTCAAAATGTGAGAGCACTGAAAGCTGAAAATTGGTCTGGTTAGGAAGGGGGTTTAAGTGCCCAGTTGTCAAGTGGTTAAAAGCCGCTACTTTCCCCACCCAGGAGAATTGTGTTTTATGGAAGGATTGATTCCTTCCGTACAGATCTGTTTTCTGATCACCATATTAGTGTCACAGGTGAGGCTAGTTAGCCAGTTAGTGTCACTGTCAGTCTTTTATAGCGTCAGGGTGCCCCCATATATTACTTAATAAAGGTTTAACCCCCTGATCACCCCCCAGTTAACCCTTTCACTCCCTGTGACTGTATCACAAGTATAGTGTACAGATATTTTTTCTGATCACCGTATTCATGTCACGGGTGACGTCAGTTAGGTTTTGGCTTCAGTTTAGTGATGGCATAAATCCCAGGCAGCGTCAGATTAGTGCCGGGTACTCTAACACACACACACACACACACACACACACACACACACACACACACTAGATAGCTCCCTTGCTAGCATAGTGTCTGAACGTATCAATATCTTTGATCTGATCAGATCTATATTAGCGCTCCCAGTATTATAGTGTTCCCAAAAACGCGGCGTTAGCAGGATCAGCCCAGACACCTGCTAGCACCTAACAGTTAGCGAACGCTAACAGTTAATTTTTTTGGTAGCGATTAAAGCAGGCTCTGACAACCAGGTGCTCTTTTACCTGTGAGTCACATTAGCTGTACCTCTAAATTTAGTGGCCAAAATGTCCAAACCGTGGTACACTAGTGAAGAGGCCTACATGTTTCTGGGCATGACAGATGAGAGCGATGGGGGAAGCCTCTGTCAGATTCAGGCTCAGTATACGAACCAGTAGAGAGCAGCGGCACCCTGACAAATACAGTATCTCACAAAAGTGAGTACACCCCTCACATTTTTGTAAATATTTTATTATATCTTTTCACCTGACAACACTGAAGAAATGACACTTTGCTACAATGTAAAGTAGTGAGTGTACAGCTTGTATAACAGTGTAAATTTGCTGTCCCCTCAAAATACAGCCATTAATGTTTAAACCGCTGGCAACAAAAGTGAGTACACCGCTAAGAAGGGTTAGACATTGCAGAGGGGTTCTTCCAAAAAAGTATGCCTACATTGCTGACAACTCCACCCATCAACTGAAACAATCTGCTTTTCACTTATATCTTTTCTCAATACTAGTATGCCTACATTGCTGACAACTCCACCCATCAAATGAAACGACCTGCTTTTCACTTATATATTTTCTCAATACTGGTAATTTGCGTCTATATTCCTACAATTGCCATCTACCTTAAAATGAATTCTGACTGACTGCTCAGATGCATATTTGGTAATTGTGTGCTTATCACCGTTATTTAACCTACATCTGTAGCCATGTTCACACATATCATCCTCACTTCTCCCCTCTCCCAATTACTGCACTCATCGCCTCTTTCCAACTCTAAGCCCTCATGCTAACAAAACCAAGCATGTCCCCTCATAAATCATATTGTTGCCTCCCTCTCTCTTCTGCTTCTCCTAGCCTCTGGAGATATTTCCCCAAACCCTGGGCCCCCCTCATTTAACAACACCCAATACGCCAATCACCACCACCCCACACCCTCTGGCAGTAGTCGCGATCTACGCAAATTTAATCTCCATTCCTCTTCTTCCCAAAACCAGCCTCCCCTTCTCCCGTGCCCTCCGGAACGCTGGCTCTGTCTGCAACTAGCTCACTGCTGTTCATGACCTATTTGTCGCTAATTATTTTAATCTATTTTCTATCACCGAAACCTGGCTCCACTAATGCGATTCTCCTTCTCCTGCTTCCCTCTCCCACGGTGGCCTTCTCTGGACTCACTCCCCTAGGCCTAATGGACAGAAGGGAGGTGGAGTGGGATTCCTCCTATCCCCACAGAGCACCTTTCAGGTTATTCACTCTCCTCCCTCTCTTTCACTCTCATCATTTGAACCCCACTGTATACATCTATTCTCTTCAACCTCCCTATGAATTGCTGTGATCTACTGGCCTCCTGGACCACTGTCAGCTTTCCTTGATTAATTTTCTGCCTGGCTATCCTACTTTCTCTCTTCTGAAATTCCCACAATCCTTCTTGGTGACTTCAACATCCCAGTTAACACTAACACTATTGCTACTTCTAAACTTGACCTGAAGCAATGGGTACAGGCTTCTACTCACACTGATGAAAACATCCTCTACCTTGTCTCCTCCTATCTATGCGCTCCCTGCAACTTCTCCAACAATCCTTTTCCCCTCTTCGACCACCACCTTATTAGTTTCTCTCTCTCCCTGTCTTGCACCACCTTTCCCTCCAATCGCCTAATCGCCCCCCGTAGAAACCTTCGCCAACTCGACACTTCTCTCCTCTATTCTGCTACTGACCACCTCTATGAAAAAAATCTCACCCCTGTCCTGCCACTGCCATCTACAATTAATACCAGTCCTCCACCCTGGACAAGCTAGCTCCCCTCACCACACACAAAATCAGGCCTCGACCCCTACAACCCAGGCAAAGACGACACCAGAAATTTCAAAAAGCGTAGCCGCGCCCTTGAGCGCCTGTGGCACAAGACCAAGTCTCTCAAAGACTTTAACCAATACAAATCTGCCCTCCATATATACAATTCTCGTCTCCACACTGCCAAGCAGACCTATTTTACCACTCATCCAGTCCCAGTCAACTCTTCTCTACCTTCAACTCCCTACTTAGTCCTCCACCACTTCCACCCACTAACACACTCACTGCCCAGGAGGTTGCTAAGCACTTCAAAAGCAAGATTGACACAATTCGTGATGAAATCTCCACTCTACAGGCATCTTCCCCAGTTAACACCCCCTGTCAACAAGCACAATCAACACTATCCTTATTCAAACCTGCTACTATAAACAAGGCTGCTAAACCCCTTTCTAACGCCCACCTAACCACTGGACCTATTCCCTCTCAAATACTATGTTCACCCTCTAACTCTATCCTGCACGCTCTAACTCACATCTCCAATCTCTCCCTCTCTTCTGGCATCTTCCCCAATGCTCTAAAACATGCATTGGTCACCCCCATACTTAAAAAGCCATCCCTGGACCCTACCGATCTTAACAATCTAGCCCTATCTCCTTGCTCCCCTTTTCCTCCAAACTCCTCAACGCCTAGTCTACAACCAACTGAGTGACCACCTTGTTAAGAATAACCTTCTTGACCCCCTTCAATCTGGATTTCTCCCTCAAAAGTCCACAGAAACTGCCCTTCTTAAACTCACAAATGACCTACTAACCGCTAAAACCAATGGACACTACCCTGTACTCCTACTCCTGGACCTTTCGGCTGCCTTTGATACGGTCGACCACCCCCTCCTCCTCAAAATACTTTACTCCCTCAGTCTCCGTGACTGTGCTCTTCAGTGGCTCTCGTCCTATCTATCCCATCGCACGTTCAGTGTCACATACAATTCTACCTCCTCCTTTCCTCTTCCTTTCTCTGTCGGGGTCCCCCAAGGTTCTGTTCTTGGACCTCTCTTATTTTCAATATACAACTCTTCCCTGGGCCGGCTGATAGCCTCCCACGGCTTTCAATATCATTACTACGATACCCAAATCTACCTCTCCACCCCCCAACTCACTCCATCAGTCTCCTCATGCATCACTATACTGACATATCTGCCTGGATGTCACACCACTTCCTCAAACTCAACTTGTCCAAAACCAAACTCATAATATTTCCTTTCCCACGTGCCGTTTCCCCTGACTTCTCTGTCAAGAGCAATGGCACAACCATCCACCCATCCCTACATGTTAGGGTGCTTGGTGTTATCCTGGAGTTTGAACTCTCCTTTTGGCCCCACATCCAATCACTTTCTAAGGCTTGCCGCCTCAACCTCCGCAACATCTCTAAAATACGTTCCTTCCTAACCAATGAAACCACAAAGCTCCAGATTCACTCCCTGGTCATCTCTCGCCTCGACTACTGCAACTCCCTCCTCACTGGCCTACTTTTAAACAGACTATCCCCCCTTCAGTCTATCATGAATGCCGCTGCTAGACTCATCCACATTACAAACCGTTCGGCGTCTGTCACCCCTCCATTGGCTGCCACTCGCACAACAAATTAAATTCAAAATACTAACAATGAGCTACAAAGCCATCCACAACTCTGCTCCCAGCTACATCACCAGCCTAGTCTCAAAATACCAACCTAATCATCCTCTTTGCTCCTCCCAAGACCTCCTGCTCTCCAGCTCCCTCATCAACTCCTCTCATACTCGCCTCTAAGACTTCTCCTCAGCCACTCCCTTCCTCTGGAACTCCCTACCCCAATCTGTCAGACTGCCGCAGGTTCCCTACCCCTGAGAACAACTACACTTCTTATTTTCTGAATAAGCTCACCCCCCCCCCCCCCCCCACAGTTATTGCCCTTTCGTATCATTTAACCCTCCCTCCTAGAATGTAAGCTGTAACAAGCAGGGCCCTCTGATTCCTCCTGTATTGAATTGTATTGTAATTGTACTGCCTGCCCTAATATTGTAAAGTGCTGCATAAACAGTCAGCACTATATTAATCCTGTAATAATAATAATAATAATAATAATAAGTGAAGATGTCCAAATTGGGCCCAATTAGCCATTTTCCCTCCCCGGTGTCACTCTCTCATACTGGTCACTGGAAGTTCAACATGGCACCTCATGGCAAAGAACTCTCTGAGGATCTGAAAAAAAGAACTGTTGCTATACATAAAGATGGCCTAGGCTATAAAAAGATTGCCAAGACCCTGAAACTGAACTGCAACATGGTGGCCAAGACCATACAAAGGTTTAACAGGACAAGTTCCACTCAGAACAGGCCTCGCCATGGTTGACCAAAGGAGTTAAGTGCACGTGCTAAGCGTCATATCCAGAGGTTGTCTTTGGGAAATAGACGTATGAGTGCTGTCAGCATTACTGCAAAAGGTTGAAGGGGTGGGGGTGGGGGGGTCAGCCTGTCAGTGCTTAGACCATTGATACCGCACACTGTATCAAATTAGTCTGCATGGCTGTCATCACAAAAGGAAGCCTCTTCTAAAGATGATGCAAAAGAAAGCCTGTAAACAATTTGCTGAAGACAAGCAGACTAAGGACATGGATTACTGGAACCATGTCCTGTGGTCTGATGAGACCTAGATAAACTTCTTTGGGTCAAATGGTATCCAGAGTGTGGGGCAGCAATCAGGTGAGGAGTACAAAGACAAGTGTGTCTTGCCTACAGTCAAGCATGGTGGTGGGAGTGTCATGGTCTGGGGCTGCATGAGTGCTGTCGGCACTGGGAAGCTACAGTTCATTATTGAGGGAACCATGAATGCCAACATGTACTGTGACATACTGAAGCATACAAGCTGTACACTCACTGCTTTGTAGCAAAGTGTCATTTCTTCAGTGTTGTCACATGAAAAGATATAATAAAATATTTACAAAACTGTGAGGGGTGTACTCACTTTTGTGAGATACTGTAGCTCTGACTGAGTAGCGGTCCCTGCTAAGGTCAGGCGTACCCAACCCCGTTCTTCTGTTGCTGAGGTGCAACAATCACGGGGTTCTGGGTATGGAGCAAAGAGCCATTACTAGTGCCGCTCATCCTTCTGGTGGACTTGCAAGCACCGGCGGCCTAGTGCACCCTGGTCGTAGACAAACCAGCACTGCAGTATCACTCGGTGACACGGCAAGTTCCATGAGTGCAGTTCAAGCTGGTGTGGTGGCTAGCACAAATAGTGTCCCATAGCCACCAAGAAGACAAAGACAGGCCTGTAGAGCCCACAGTGCCATTCCCAAATCGCTTGCACACACCGACTGGCAGCCCACCAGTTCTGCAGCGCCCGTAGTTCCCCCCCATCCCATCCCATTCACTGGCCAACCTGGATTTCAGGTGGAAAACAGTTGATTTTACTGCTCTTCATTTTTATTCACTGTTTTTCGCAGAAGATCTGTACAGGTCTATTGTGGACCAAAGCAATTTGTATGCTGGTCAATTTATCGCTGCAAATCCCCATTTGACCCTTGCCAGAGAATGGAAACATATTACGGTTTCCGAATTTAAGACCATTATGGACCTATCCCTCCTCATGGGCATAACTAAAAAAATGTGAGTTGCGGTCATATTGGTCCACTGACCCAATTCGTCATATGCCCGTGTTCTCGGCTTCCATGACCAATGGCTAGATAAGTCCTTGAGGTGACCTTGGATTTGATTGGCTCCACAAAATTCGTAAAACCACTTCAACCAACAGTTTGCAGCCTTGTTTATACTCGATCAAGTTGTCTGCGTTGATGAGTCCCTGATTACATTTTCTAGCCGTTTTGCTTGCAAACAGTTTCTCGTCTGCAAGCATGCAAGATATGGGGTCAAGATGTATAAGCTCTGTGACAGGGCTACGGGCTATACATATATTTTATGGTTTACGAGGAAATACATAGTCGCGTGGAGCCTCCCAATTGCCCAGACTACATAGGGAGTGCTGGCAAGATTGTTTGGGACTTGGTGTCACCCTTATTCGGAAGGGGGTACCACTTATACGTGGTCAATTATTACACAACCGCTTTTTAGTCACCTTTTCGATTTTGGAATTGGCGCATGTGGCACCATGCGATCTAATTGTTGGGGCTTCCCCCAACGGCTTGTAGATTCTTGACTTGGAGTTGGGAGGGGAGAGCCTGCTTGAGATGTAATAATTTGCTTGCAGTGAAGTGGAGAGACACACAGAATGTTTTCGTTCTGTCTTCCATTCATGCAGACATGGTAGTCCAAATTCCAATGACTGGTGTAGTTGAGAAGCCCCTCTGTGTCCACGAATACAATCTTAACATGGGAGGAGAGGACTTCAATGACTAGATGATGGCGCTGTACTTAATTGCCCGTAGAGCCAGACGCTGGTATAAAAAAGTGTCTGTATACTTATTTCAATTAGCTCTGCTGAACGCTTATGTGCTATACAAAACGTCAGGACGAACTGGATCCTTCCTTCCAGGAAGAGATCATCACAGCCCTTCTGTTTCCAGACGGTGCTGTGGCCCAAATTCCCAATGTAAATGCAGTGAGCCAGCTGCATAAGAGGCACTTTCCAGAAGTCCTCCGTGGTACCTCATGCCAAAAAAAACCCCAAAGAAGATGTGTCTGCAGAAAACACGAATATAGGCGTGACACCCGCTTTTATTGTCCCTCCTGTCCTGACCAACCTGGTCTCTGCATTGGTGAATGTTTCTGTCGCTACCACACACTAGTGGCGTATTAGCGCAGGGCACAGTCCTAGGGCACAGCTGGAACATTCATAGTTAAACTAAAAGTGCAAAAAAAATAATCAAAAAAATAAAGTCAAAAACAGTTGTCATTTTATGGTTCTCTCTCTATTATCTCTATATTCTGTCTCTATTGTTCTCTATTGTTACTGTATTTTATGCTTAACTGTAATGTTTTATGGTTATTGTATTTTATTGTGTTTGATTTGCAGGTATGTCCTACTGTTATACTGTAATGTTACTTTGTTTTATTGTAAACCATTATTTGCTTTGCAGGCATACCATTTAGCTGCAGCATGGGTTTATTCATTTTGACAGCAACAGGGCTTGCTCCCGCGATACGTAAACCCGTGACTCCAGCGCTGTAGGAGGTGATTTCACCACTACAGTTAAAAAAAAGAGCATATATGCCGAAGCATAGGGGCAGGGGTGGACATTGGAGCAGATTGCCCCTATGCTTCGGCATATATTTTTAGAATGGTGCATGTATGCCCATCATTAGAAGTGGGTGGATGCAGGGCGGTATTCAAATGGTGGGCATATCACAGATTGATCAATATGAATCTGTTAGGTTCTTTTTTTTTCATTTAACCCACAGGCTTCATGAAAAAAAAGTACATTACAATATATGGCCAACAAGAACCAGTGACGTACTGGTACGTTGCTGGACTTTGAGTGGTTATACCGGAATGATGCCTGCAGGTTTAGGTATCATCTCGGTATCGTTCTTTTCAGCTGGTGGTCAGCTTTCATGTAAAAGCAATCCTGGCAGCTCTCCTGTCCCACCGGGGAACCCAAGAATGCAGCCGATGGTTCTGCCAGCTGATCACAGAGCTGATCGGAGACTAGAACAGCTCCAATCAGCTCTATGGCCTAAGTAATCGGAAGCTACAAACATTTTGTGACTTCAGTTTCGCCAGATATAAACAGCGCCATTGGGAAAATGGGAAAGCATCTTATCGCACCAATCTTGATGCGGTCAGATGCTTTACATATTACTATCATAGGGGATATTTAAATTCCCTGTAATAAAAATAAAAATTAAAAGAAGAAGAAAGGGACAGTGCAAAAATAAAATAAAAAGCAAAATGAATAATTAAAAAAATAAAAAATTAAAACACCCGTCCCCCCGTACACAAAAGGTGAAAGCAAGCTTCGGTCTCGTGTTGTACTGTATGTAAACAGCAATTGCGCCATGCATGTGAGGTATCACCGCGGACGTCAGATCGAGGGCAGTAATTCTAGCAGTGGACCTCCTCTGTAAATCTAAAGTGGTAACCTTTACAGCTTTTAAAAATGTATATAGTTTGTCGCCGCCGCGCGGGTGTGCGTAATTTTAAAGCGTCATTTTAAAGCCTGTCGTGTTTGGTGTCTGTGTACTTGGCATGAGATCATATTTTATATTTCACCACACATTAGGGCAATATAGTGTGTTTCTGTGCATTAAACAAAAAAAATAAATAAAAAATGTGTTTTGTCCCCTAAAAATTGTGTTTGAAAAGGTCGCTGCGCAAATACTTTGTGAAAAAAAAATTGCACCACCCACCATTTTATTCTGTAGGGCCTCTGCTTTAAAAAATATATAATATTTTGGGGTTCAAAGTAATTTTCTAGCAAAAAATTTTTTTTTTCAAGTAAACAAAAAGTGGCAGAAAGGACTCGGTGGTTCAAGTGTGACATAAAATGCCAGGACAGTTCAACACCCCCCCCCACCCCCCCAAATGACCCCTTTTTGGAAAGTAGACACCCCAAGCTATTTGCTGAGAGGCATGTTGAGTCCATGGAATATTTTATATTTTACCACAAGTTTAAGGAAAATTACAATTTTGTTTTTTTTTTTAAACACAAAGTTGTCACTAAATGATATATTGCTCAAATATGCCATGGTTATATGTGGAATTACACCCCGAAATACATTCTGCTGCGTACGTATCCTGAGTGCGGGGATACCACATGTGTGAGACTTTCTGGCAGTCTATCTGCGTACAGGACCCCGAATACCAATCACTGCCTTCAGGCTTTCTAAGGGCATAACATTGTGATTTTACTCCTCACTACCTATCTCCGTTTTGGAGGCCATGAAATGTCAAGATGGCACAAAATGGCAGTTAATGGAGTCCGACTTGCGGGGCGACTCAGCGCGACTTGACTGTAATAGAATGCAAGTCGACTGAAGTCTCCCCAGGTACCTTTTTCTAAGTTGGAGTAACTTGAGTCTTCTATCTTGGCAGCCTGCCAAGTCTGAGAACATTGCTGATAAAAGAAGCAAAAAAGAGATACAATGTAACTACTTATCAAAGGAATGTTCTCAGTGTACAGAAGAGTTCAGTTTAACCATTTAAAGACTAAATCTTTTCTGACATTTGTTGCTTACAAGTAAATATCCAGTATATTTGCGCAGCCGTCTTTCAAACGCAATCTTTTGGGAAATATGACACGTTAAAAAAAAAAACTAAAAAGTGCTGTTAGCCCAATGTTTTGTATATGTAAGCTGTCACACTGCGAGAATTGTGATCTTTATTCAAAGCAAAAAAATCGTGATTCTCATTTTGGCCAGAATCGTGCAGCTCTAGCAGATGGGAACTTTTTATAAAGTGGCTTAACAAACATTTTAAGCCACCCAGGACTTTTGTTAGCACTTTTGAATTGATTTCCCATTGGAATGCACTGGCCAATATCTCATCTTAACCACTCCACCCCCGGAAGGATTTCCCACTGTAGGACCAGAGCACTTTTTGCGATTCGGCATTGCAGCGCTTTAACTGACAATTGCGCAGTCGTGCGACGTTGTACCCAAACTAAATTTGCGGCCTTTTTTTCCCCACCAATAGAGCTTTCTTTTAGTGGTATTTGGTCACCTCTGCGTCATTTTTGAACACCGCTATAAAAACAAAAAAAGGAGCGACAATTTTGCAAAAAAAAAACAAAAAAAACACGTATTCATCGTTTTTGGCCGATTTATATTCCTCATATTTTTGGTAAAAAAAAAAAAAAAAAAAAAAAAAAAAAAAAAAAAAAAAATCGCAAATCGGCGTTTGATTGGTTTACGCAAAAGTTGCCACGTTTACAAACCATGAGAATTAATTTATGGTGTTTTTCAATTTTTTTTTTTTTTACTAGTAATGGCGGTGATCTGCGATTTTTATCGGGACTCTGATATTGCAGCGGATATGTCGGACATTTTTGACACTTTTTTGGGACCAACAACATTTATACAGCGATCGAAAATTTAAATATCCACTGATTACTGTATAAATGTCATTGGCAGTGAAGGGATTAACCTGCAAGGGGCAGGGAAGGGGTTAACTGTGTTCCCTAGGCGTGTTCTAACTGTGAGGGGGCTGGGCTGCTATGGGCATAAGAGATCTAACTGATCCCAGTGACAGGGATCAGTAGATCTCTTATATGCCACCTTTTAGAATGGGGAACGCGCCGTGTTTACATCGGCGGTTCCCAGTTCTTTCTCTCTGGCAGCTCATCACAGCTCGCCGGCGGACATCGGGTCCACCCGAGCCACGGGCACACTCCTCTAGAGTGTGCCGGGCACGACTCTTGCCCCCTAGCTGCGCATGCGCAAATCGCAGTCTATTTACGGCGATTCGCGAGACAGCACCACACTGCCGCCGTTAAAAGGCAGTGCGCGGTCGGTAAGTGGTTAAAGTTATCCGAGACCATGAAAAAAAAAAAAAAAAAAAAGCAGAAAAGATGGCCTCATTGTTCCAAGAAACTTCTGCTGCCAGAGTACGTAATTAAATGGCGTAGTTCTCTTACTCTGTTTGATGGACATGAGGCTTTTGGCAGCAGAAGTGGAGCGAGCAGGAACGTCAAATATCCTTTTAAAGTCAGGATAACTCAGGACAATGGGTTTTTGCATCACCCATAGAGAGGGTTTGCCCTGGCCAAGGCTCTATCAGAAAGCAAAGAAATAATGAAGCCTACTTTGCTTCTGTCCGTGTGAAACGCCTGGGACTGCATCTCAAAGTATATCCCAACTTAGTTGAGAAACCCTTTGCATTGAACTGGATCACCCCCAAATTGTTGGGGAAGTGGAGCGGAACCAGACATACCTCTTACAGGAGGTAATATTTGATTGGGTGCCTGCACAGAGACTGGAGCAACAGCAGGGATGGCCTGCAACACTGGTTGTACCAGAACAGCCACAGTGGGGAGGATCCCACCCCCTGTTTCCCCCCTGCAGTGCTGCCAGCTTCCCTCTTCTCTTACCAGCTGCTGCGGAGGATGTTTCAGGATGGAGAGCAGGGGAAGGGGCCAGTAAATATTTCATTTTGTGAATGAACAGGAAGCCGCTCAGCACAGAGCACTTTCCATTAGTAGTTAGCAGAAATGCAGTAAAATAAATAAATAAATCACACCTTTTAATATAAAATGGTACAGGTCAGTAAATCTGGTCAAAACATAAGCCAGTAATCAGGAAACCAAAGATCAATGTAGTCGGAAGCAGACGAACAGGATCAGGAGCCAGAAGGGATGTCAGCCAGACAAAGTCTTTCACAGGAACACAGCAGAGAATCTCCAGATATGTTGACCAAGGTGAAGGCAGGAAAGGAATGAACAAGGCAGTTTAAATAGCCAGAAGGGGCTGGCTGTATGCGGGACTGACAAGCGGATGATAACCAGGTGAGCCACTGAGGGATCAATAATTGCTGACAATTATACAGCAGCTGAGCAGCCTGAGCACAGAGAAGGGAGCTGCTAAGAGCCCTGTCCTGACACTGAGGCAGCAGAGAAAAAGACTGAGGAAGCTCTGTCCTCTGTCTCTTTATCGGTCTCAAAAATGAGACATTAGAGGTCTGTTTAGACCCCTAATATATTTCACCAAAATCCCCCAAAGGGGCTCCTAAAAAAATTAAAAAAAAAAACCCTGTAAAAAAAAAAAAAAAAAAAAAATGTAAAAAATAAAATCGTAAAACATATTAAAAAAAACAAAAACTACTGACACTGTTCACTGCTCTGCTGATATACACACATTTGTGTTTGTGCTCTGGGGTGCACACCATAATGCAATAGGCTGTGCACACCAATGCCGTTGGGTAAATAGAAACTGGGGAATAAGCCAAGCTGCCTGTGCAATTCTAATGGCGCAGGAAATGGTCAGAAGTGGCGCTCTATCTGTGCTGCCTGTGCCAGTTTCTATTTTGGAGTGAAATAGAAACTAGCGCAGATCTGCTTTGGATTTAGGCCGGGTTCACACTGCTCCGACATGGAAGTTGGACGACTTCCGATCCGACTTTGCCCTATGACAGTGGTTCTCAACTCTTGTCCTCAGGACCCACTAACTGGCCAGGTTTGCAGGATAACTGAAATATATCACAGGTGATCTCATTTGCTGCTCAGTGATTTCAGTATTCTAGTCTGCATCTCACCAAGGTAATGCTCAAAATCTGGCCTGTTAGTGGGTCCTGAGGACAGGAGTTGAGAACCACTGCCCTGATTCAGGTTTGGCTTCCATGCAACTTCAATGGATGGGATCCGACCATACCAGGCCCTTTGAATCTGGCATTAATCTTGAGGGGAAAGCCCATGGCAACATAAAAAAAAAAAAAAAAAAAGGTACAGCCTC
>BLSH010504815.1:852109-864072 GCA_018402905.1 Glandirana rugosa
CCTGAATCGTCTTTCTTTGTACATAAAATAATACTCACATCACAAGCAGGGACTCAACCTTCTTAGAGATCAACAACCTGGGTAGATCCCCCTCCGCCATAAGTCCTATTTTCCCTGTATCAGAATGGCAAGCCGTGAGGCCAAAAGCCGGTGTACAAATATTTTCCAAAAATCTCTATATAAAAGATCAAAACACAGGAATATTATTACCAAAGGGGCAAGTATAAACTCCATTTGAAAAGGTCCAAGAGATTATCTATGACTTACCCCTCAAAAGAGGAATTGTAACTAAAATGCAGCGCAGCCCCTCTATGAGCTAGTGAACCAGAGATGGTTCTATGGTTCAAAAGAGAAGAGGTTCTCCTCTATGGTTCGCTCACTGTTTCAGAGTTGCGTCCAGTCGACCTGTGTGGTTACCACCACCCAGGGGAAAGAAAGAATGGCGCCGGCTGCCATTCCCGGCGTCCTTATAGGCCGCATGCGCGATCGCACTTCCGGAAGTGCGTCACCGCATGTCATTTCCTGACCTCCGAACGTCCGTTCGGTGGGAAGTAGATGACGGGCCATGGACTTTAACCGACAGCACAAGACAGATCAGCGCCATCCAGTGGGGGGAGAGAAAGTGACATACATCTCCCCTTATGTATGGCGCCGCTCAAAGTGGGCCCCGGGCAGCACTAAGCTAAACCAACAGGGCCCTTCTTGTGCTGGATGCAAGGGAGGACAAAGAGGCGGAGGGGAGAACATTTCCCAGGGAGAGATCTCCAAGTACCATAACTACATTGGTTGAGTCCATGGTTGAATTCTTTACAAAAAGAGGAGAAAAATTGTAAGTCAGAGAGAACAAAGACATTACAAGAATCTCATCACAACAAGCACAATTTCATTACATTTTCGAGTTGTGTTTTGTAGATCTCCAGGTTGTGCATCGGTGTATCTAGGGTGGGATCTCCCTGAGATGGGGAGCCCCGGCCAGGAAAATCCAGGATCCCAAATATGGAAACCTGGGAATCTGTATATTATGCCAAGATCAAACATATATGGGACCAAAGGGAACATAGAGAGAGAAAAGGAGGGGCAGAGATGGAGAAAAAGGAGAAGAAGAGAGAGATAAGGAATGGTCAGCGAACTGAGATAATTGAATCAATTTTAATCAGTTTTACCCGAGCTATAGCCCTCTAAAAAGGGCCTGTAGCTTTCCATTTCATTTAGGCCTGGGGGGGTGGTGGCCCTAAGTTGTCTAATCCAGCGCATTTCGCGCTGGAGTAAAATCTTATTCCAGTCACCCCCTCTGATGGGAATATGTATCCTATCTAATGCTGTGAATGCAATTTTGGGCATGTGATAATTGTGGACTTTAGCTACATGTCTCCCCAAGGGGAGATATAGGTTGCCCATTCGCATGCCCTGTAGGTGCTTGCTCACCCGTGCATGAAATTCCTGCTTAGTTTTGCCAATGTAGAAGGAACCACACTGGCAATAAGCTAAGTAGACCACCCCTCTCGTGTGGCAATTAACAAAATGTCTAGGGACCAGTGTCTCGCCATTGGGTAAGACCATGGATCCCCTTCCACCTATAAAGGGGCAACACGAACATGATCCGCAAGGGTAGGTTCCCCTATCCCTGCAAGGATCACTTCTGCTGCTACCTTTGTATTCGCTTTTTACTAGGAGGTCTCCTAGGGAACCCGCCCTCCTATAGGTAATCTGGGGGTGGGTTCCCACCAGGCTACCAAGGATGGGATCCTCCTGTAGTATTGTCCAATGTCTATTTAGTATTTTGCGAATATCCTCATGTTCACAAGAAAACCGAGTGATTATTCTAATAGGGTCAGATTGACTCTTTGCTTTTTTTCTATTGTTTTGGGATTTAAAGATCAATTGGTGTCTGTCTAGGTCTTTAACCCTATTGAAAGCTTTCCTTAATGTAGTTTTAGTGTATCCTCTGTCATATAGCCTATCATGTAGAGAATCTGCCTCTGTTTTAAAGTCTTCAAAAGTAGTGCAATTACGTTTTAGCCGTAAAAATTGGCTATAGGGTATGGATCTTTGTAAGGGTTCTGGGTGAAAGCTGTTAGCGTGCAACAAAGTGTTGCCAGCAGTCTCCTTTCTAAACAGTGTACTGCTTAGTTTGCCACTATTGTCCTTCTGGATATAAACATCCAGAAAGCTAATTTTGCTTTCATGGTAATTCATAGTAAAAAATAAATTTAATGTGTTCCTGTTCATTTCTCCCAAAAATGATTTTAGAAGATCTACTGACCCATCCCACACTATGAGAACATCGTCGATGTATCTTTGCCACACAACGACGTGCTCTGTGTATTGGACAAGGTCTTCTCTAGAGAGAAGTTCTTTTTCCCACTCCCCCAGGTACAGGTTTGCATATGAGGGGGCACATGATGTCCCCATTGCAACACCCTGCACCTGGAGGTAGTGGGAGCCCTTGAAAATGAAGACATTACGCTGCAACACAAATTCCAACATTGTTAGAATGAAGGAGTTGAACTTCCACTCATGAGTAGAATGCTGACCTAGGACTCTCTCCATGGCAGCAACCCCAAGATGGTGGGGGATGCTGCCGTAGAGAGACTCCACATCAACAGCCACCAATATTGCTGTTTCTGGAATCACCAAATTCTCAAGGATCTGCAAAAGGTGGATTGTATCCTTGGTGTATGAGGCCAGACTTAGTACATGGGGTCTTAAATGCCAATCAATAAGTTGGCTCATTGCCTCGGTCAGACAACCATTCCCAGAGATGAAAGGTCGTCCCGGGGGATCTTGTAGGTTCTTGTGCACCTTTGGAAGGGCATAGAATGTTGGAACACATGGGTGTCTGGTGCGTACAAACTCCCACTGTTCTACTGTCAAAATTCCTTTTTGTCTGGCCCCATCAACCAAGGAGTAGAATTGTCGGACAAATCCATCTACCATGGCGGCAGAGATTCTCTTATAGCAATTAGAATCACTTGGAATTTTTAGGCACATCTTTTCATATTGATCATTATTCATCAGTACAATATTTCCCCCCTTGTCAGCCATTTTAATTGTAATGTTCACATTATTTTTCTCCATCTCTGCCCCTCCTTTTCTCTCTCTATGTTCCCTTTGGTCCCATATATGTTTGATCTTGGCATAATATACAGATTCCCAGGTTTCCATATTTGGGATCCTGGATTTTCCTGGCAGGGGCTCCCCATCTCAGGGAGATCCCACCCTAGATACACCGATGCACAACCTGGAGATCTACAAAACACAACTCGAAAATGTAATGAAATTGTGCTTGTTGTGATGAGATTCTTGTAATGGCTTTGTTCTCTCTGACTTACAATTTTTCTCCTCTTTTTGTAAAGAATTCAACCATGGACTCAACCAATGTAGTTATGGTACTTGGAGATCTCTCCCTGGGAAATGTTCTCCCCTCCGCCTCTTTGTCCTCCCTTGCATCCAGCACAAGAAGGGCCCTGTTGGTTTAGCTTAGTGCTGCCCGGGGCCCACTTTGAGCGGCGCCATACATAAGGGGAGATGTATGTCACTTTCTCTCCCCCCACTGGATGGCGTGGATCTGTCTTGTGCTGTCGGTTAAACTCCATGGCCCGTCATCTACTTCCCACCGAACGGACGTTCGGAGGTCAGGAAATGACGTTAACACGCGGTGACGCACTTCCGGAAGTGCGATCCCGCATGCGGCCTATAAGGACGCCGGGAATGGCAGCCGGCGCCATTCTTTCTTTCCCCTGGGTGGTGGTAACCACACAGGTCGACTGGACGCAACTCTGAAACAGTGAGCGAACCATAGAGGAGAACCTCTTCTCTTTTGAACCATAGAACCATCTCTGGTTCACTAGCTCATAGAGGGGCTGCGCTGCATTTTAGTTACAATTCCTCTTTTGAGGGGTAAGTCATAGATAATCTCTTGGACCTTTTCAAATGGAGTTTATACTTGCCCCTTTGGTAATAATATTCCTGTGTTTTGATCTTTATATAGAGATTTTTGGAAAATATTTGTACACCGGCTTTTGGCCTCACGGCTTGCCATTCTGATACAGGGGAAATAGGACTTATGGCGGAGGGGGATCTACCCAGGTTGTTGATCTCTAAGAAGGTTGAGTCCCTGCTTGTGATGTGAGTATTATTTTATGTACAAAGAAAGACGATTCAGGTACATACATGTATGGTGCTAGTTTATTGATTATTTGTTCTCATAGATGGTGATATCTCTCCCTGAAGAAGGAAGTAATAAAGTCAATCCGAAACGCGTTGGAATGTACCGCGCCTTGGGGTCACCCCAATTTCAAGGGACCACCAGGGCCGGGTGATATCACTCTTTGTCAAAATGTATACTATTGTACAATCAACTGTATTTATGCCGCTTGTGAAAATGTTTCAAAATTTATGAAAATGCTTAATGCTTATTTATGATATCCATATTTTTCAATAAATTTGTATAATTTTTTAGAAAAAAGGAAAAAGTTTTTTTGAAATTGCCTTAAAAATCCCACCAGTTTACAAGGGGTATTTAAAAACAACATGTATAAATATGATCAGCTTTTCTGACCAGCTCAGTTGCTGCAGAAAGAATTCATTGCTCTGTACATCTGCTGGCTGCTCACAGTTCCTTGACATAGCAGATGCAGAGGATGAGATTCACCTGTCATTGCAGTTTCTCTGTATGTACAGTGTCCATTTTAGGACATACCTTAGTTACTTGTTTGCTCCTCATACAAAACTCCAACAGCTCTTTCACTTACACATGCGCTCAGCCCCATGCAGAGTGATTTGTTTACTTTTTGTACTAGTGCTGAGCTGCGTGCAGCCAGTTTATTTAGATTGAATAGTTATGTATTGGCTGCGTACAGCCGAGTACAACAGGTACATATGGATGGGTCCACGAAGCAAGGCACAGAGCCTGTGTGTATCCATTCATGTTATATGGGTTGTCTGTACGCAGCTTTGTGCTAGTACAAAAAGTACACCAATGCTTGGACTGAGCAGCTGTACGCATGAGTTTTAATTTTAGGAATCCAGCAAAGCATGGTTGATCCAACTGTTAAACCCATAAACCACAAGCAACCTTGCCAGGTGTCAGCATCAATGGTCAGAGTTGCCTTCTCACTCCACTCCATTCACCTTCCATGCTTTTTCTCTGCGTCAATGTTAAATGAACTTTCAATCTCTTCTGTCATGCTACACAGTAAATCCAGCCCACCACCATAGCGATGGCAGCCACTGTGTAGTGTATATGTTATCAATACTGTGCTATGCAATTTAACTAAGAGGGTAATGAAGTGCAGCGCTAGTAAACAATTATAACATCTAATAAAGTGCAAATATCTATTCAAAACAATATATCTGAAGACAATTGATACCATAAATAAAGTACAAACGTGTTCATAAGTGATTATGTGCAAACCAGCATATTAATAGTGAAAAGGGTACACACATGATACGGTGTACAGAAAAGGGGGACCGCTGTGTATCGAAAAATAGTCCAAATGAAAAGACTGGAGATTAAATCAGTTCTAGAAAAGTAGAAGGCTATCCGCTGTCCTCAGGAGGTAGTCACCAAAAAGAGCATGCATCCGCTACCCAAAGGGGAAAGTAAACACTCTTACCAGAGTAAGTGGTCTCTACTGCCAGCAGCACAGCCAAACACGCGAGGAACAACGGTTTGAGCCTGCTCCATACCATTGCACCTTCTGGATTCCCTTGTGATCACATGCTTTATTGATATGCCTGTATCTTCAAATCTGATTTAAGTGTTCTACCTTTTAAAATAAAATCGGTGAGAGATGGTTTTACACTTTGTGGAGGTTTTCGGTTTTTATAAACGATGGAGTTCGAGATGCAATAGAGTGGCTGGACGTGGTGGGAAGTTATGATGACTGATCCCCATTGACCGCTTCATTGATTACCATCCTGTTGTTCCTCATGTATTGGACTCTGTGCTGCTTGCAGCAGAGTTCACTTACTCTGGTAAGAGTGTTTACTTACCCTTCCTGGTTCATGTGTTTTACAGGACAGTGATTTATTCACCACCAGTGAATGTTTGGTAAAAGTAATGTTTACTGCTTTTATATATGCCCTTAAAGAGGTTGTAAACCTCCATTTACAATTTGTACCTACAGTTGTGCTCATAAGTTTACATACCCTGGCAGAATTTATGAATTCTTGGCATTTTTCAGACAATATGAATGATAACAAAAAAACATTTAACTCATGGTTAATGTTTGGGTGAAGCCATTTATTATCAACCAACTGTGTTTACTCTTTTTAAATCCTAATGACAACAGGAACGACCCAAATGACCCTGATCAAAAGTTTACATACCCCAGTTCTTAATACCGTGTATTGCCCCCTTTAAGATCAATGACAGCTTGAAGTCTTTTGTGGTGGAGTCCGTGGCCCCAGAAGGAAGAGGGGCGAACATGGATGCGGCCTCCAGCAGGGACAGCGCGGGCTTCATTTGCAGGTGTCACATAAGGTGCTAGTATGCAATGCATACTAGCACATTATGCTTTTACTTTGCAGGGAACAAAAAAAGAAAGTAAAACCCTGATGGGTTTACTTTGTCTTTAACCACTTCAATACCAGACACTTAGGACCATACCCACCCAGACCCATTTTCAGCTATCAGCACTGTCGCATTTTGAATGACAATTGCACGGTCATGCTACACTGTGCCCAAACCAAATTTTTATCATTTTGTTCCCACAAATAGAGCTTTCTTTTGGTGGTATTTGATCATCTCTGCAGTTTTTATTTTTTGCGCTACAAATAAAAAAAGACCGAAAATTGAAGAAAAAATAATTTTTTTCCCTGTTTCTATCACAAAACTTTGTGAATAAGTACATTTTCTCTATCACTGATGGGCACTGATGAGGCTACACTGACAGGCACTGATGAGGCAGTACTGATTGGCACTGATGACGTGGCACTTATATGCAGTACTGATAAGTGGCACTCATGTGCAGCACTGACTGGCACTGATAAGCAGCACTACTGATGGGCACTTATAGACGGCACTAATAGGTGGCACTGGTGGGTGGCAATAACCAATTGCACTGTCAGGTTGTCATTCCCTGTGATCTTGGGTGGCATCTGAAATTGGCACTGAGTGCCATCCATGTTGGGCATTGTGCCCCTTACCTGGTGGTCTAGGGTGGACTCCCTGGTGGTCTAGGATCGGCTCCCTGGTGGTCTACCTGGGTAGCATTCCCTGGTGGTCCTGGGTGGCTATCCTAGGGGGGCTGCACTGATAAACAATCAGCGCAAATGCCCCGTCAGGAGAGCCATCAATCGGATCTCCTCTACTCACGTCTGCAGAGGTGAGTAGAGGAAAAGCCGATAAACGGCTCTTCCTGTTCGCACTGTGATCAGCCGTGATTGGTCATGGCTGATCACGTGGTAAAGAGCTTCAGATGGAAGCTCTTTACCGAGATCGGCAATGAGGTGGGTCAGACTGACACACTGCACCGCTGAGATGCGCGGCCCCAGGGGGGCGCGATCGCGGGTTACCCTGAGGACGTCAATGGACGTCCAGTCAAGATAACGGAACCACTGCCCGGCCGTCATTTGTCTATAGGCCGGTCAGGAAGTGGTTAAAGAGTAACTCCACTTTTGTTGAGAAAAAAAAAAATACTCCCCTCTGGGTGATAGTGCAGGGATTTTTAACAAACTTTGTAGCAGATTTCTACCTTTTGTTACTCTGAAGGAATAGCTGTTTATCTGTGTCTATGTGCAGAGTGAATCTGTATGGAAGTGATTTTACAATTATGAATCAGCTGCAGCACCTGCAGGGCTCTGGAGGAAACTTACAGGGTCTGCATCCCTTTAGACGTGATTTTCCTTTGAGCGCATCTCACAAAAAATGGCATTTATGTTGCAGGGGATGCTCAAAATCGGCTTTGTATCTCCCAGACTTCTGGGAAAATCAGTAAGCCAATCACAAAAGCAGGAATTTACATATATGGGGGGGGTGTTCTGTACACTCCTCTAGGTAGCCATATTGCATTGAATTTTCAGAAAATTACAGAGCTGCAGATTGAAAAGGAAACAGTAATTTTTAATAACATTCAAATACAAACACAACTTGTTATGCAATTGTATACGCTATACGCTTTTATTTGCAATTTTTTTCCCCCACAAAAGTGGAGTCATCCTTTTAAGTGTATCTAACCTAAAAAGAAACATACAATATATTGCTGCTTAATAGTCATTAGCTATAGTGTATACATTGGTTTTCTGCTTTCTTTTTTTTTGCTGTATGACCTGGTAATCTTGCCAGCAACACTTCCTATCCTAGGGTGATTACACTTACCCACTGTACTTTATCTGAGGAAGAGCAGAATTGTCAAAGTAAACCTCAAATGTTCCGTGTTGCTTTACTCAATATATGCAGTCTTAAAATCATTAATTCAGACATGTATTCACAGTGAATAGATCTTGCAGTTCACACAAAAGCACAAGGATTGCTCCTAGGAACCTTAAAGTGGATGTAAACCCAATTCATGAAATTTGAGCTGGGCACATATATCTGTAGCGTTTACTTATCTCTATCCAGAGCACCAAGGCCCTCATGTTTCTGTTGCTCCCTTCCTCTGTTATCAGCATGATAACTTCTGACAAGTTCTCTGAAACGGGAGATGGAAGCAGCCTGAAATGTGTATCAGGGGAGGTTGCTGTAAATAGATTAGCAGAGAGCTGGTCTTGTCACAGCACGGCTCTGCAAGTCTCTGCCTATGTGGAGTGGGGGGGGTGCCTTTCCTCCAATCAGCTGTCTCCCAGTGCAAGCCAAGAATACACTAGTACAGCTTAATGAGGAAGTGAAAAATCTAAACCGGTGTAAATATTTTAAAGAATATAGAAAGGGAAAGACAGCAGATATGCATGTAAAACTTCTGTAGGGAGATTGGTTTAATCTCTGTATCATCTGAGGCTGTTCACTTCACTGGGTGTATGTGAGGGTTTACATCCACTTTAAAGTGTATTTGTTACAGGTTTCCATTCACATAGCATAAAAAAAATAAAAAATAAAAACACGTTGAAAATAGCTGCTTGTATTTTAAGTGCTTTTAACTGGTTTGAACTATTTACCTACCTTCCCCCTTTGTAATGTAGTAGTAGTAGGATATGGAGTAAAATTTACTATAAATACCCCATTAGTACTGTCCTGGAAGATTGCATTATTGGTTGTAAATTAGATTTCAACCCTGAAAAGTCAAATGTATATCAGCTGACACTCAAGCACCTGTGTCTCCTTACTCGCATTTGTCACATCAGGCAATATGTAGTGACAAATGAGAGTAAGGGGACACATGAGCTTGAGTCCTGTCTCTTGAAGCGGCTGACCATCTGACCACAAAGGATCTTGGTGGGATCATTCCTTCTGGAAAGCGGCTCACTTTATATACACAGCACGGTGGTACCTTTTTCATGTGGATATAATTGATGTACATCACAATCATCTCTATGTGGAAACATGGACTCACTTGTATTTCCCTTTTTCCTATTTTTTATGTTAACACACCAATTGGGGAACATTGTTTACTTTTTATTTTTTACGTTTTTTGGTTGGATATATGTGTTCCATTCATACATCCATTACCTGGACTTTTATGCAGCAGGTTTTGTTTGATCAAATATTCACATGTTTTGTGTACACTGTGGGTTTATTCAAGTTTTGTTTCATTATTGTAGAACATACAGATCACTAAGGCTCCATGTACACTGGACGTTTAAAAAATGTTCCAAAAAAATCAGTAGCTTTGTAGTGAGTTTTTCAGCTTTTATCAGTGGATTTTTTAGCGTATGAGCTTTTTTGGGAGTTTATGGTCGTTTTTAAGCTTTCAACATTTTTTGTGGTTAGAACAACGACACTTGAACGTGATTTTATGGTGTTCAGACAACAGCCCGTAAATGCCACTGCTCCTAAATGACAGTAAATGTCCATGTGTGCATGGACACATAGGATAACATAGAGGTGTGTTTATGGGCTGTTAAAAAAAAAAAAAAAAAAAACGCCCAAAAATTATGGTTTATCAGCTTCAGTGTGCATGAAGCCTTATACAGTGTCAGCTGATACACATTTGGCATTTCAGTCTTTGTGACAGTCAATTTTACAGCGCACCTTATTTATTTCACTATTCCCATTTCCTCTCTATTCAAGGATTTTTTGACTGCAGCAGTTTTTTGACCTAGATTTTTGTTTCTGAAGCCAATCGCACTTTTTTTAAATTATTTTAATAGATTTCAACACGGTCTATTCTAACAGAGGGTTAACGGTCTTGGGGCATGGATTCTTCATTGTATGTCAGTGAGGGAAAAAAACGTACTCTCTCCTCTTTGTCCCTGAAATTGTCCAAAATAGCTTGCAGTCCTATATATAACTGTGCTTCAAACAATGAGAAATGTAAAATATATATTTTTTTGATTTTTAGGTACACTGTGTGAATGAGAACACATAACAAACATATAGCATATACGTTTTTTTTTTTTCGAATTTGATTGTAAAAGTGGAAACCTAGTACAAGCAGAAAACGCTTTATTGGTGTGGTGCCTTCTTTTTCAGGGCTTGACAAAGAGGGAGCAGACTCAAACACAATTTTGTTCTATTCACCGGCAGTGAACAGATGTACTTTCTTGCTAACAAGCCCCTATGTGATAGCATGGGCAAGTGACAGGTTCTCTTTATAGAAACATCAGCGGCCCATTAGACTCCTAATGTCCCCCTCCACTGCAGCCAATTAAGCATAGATCATGCTTGATTAGCTGTTTCCTGTGAAAGGAAACCAGAGAATGACTGCTACGAACCCAGAAATGATAGAATGCTCATCATTTCCCGGTTTATTATTCATAGAGGAGTGTGCTACTCCCCCAGTTTTCAGTGGTCACGTGCTCTTCGGAGAAACAAGAGAGCCCCAAAACCACAGCGCGGGGGGCGGTGGGTCACCTCTCTCAAACACCGTAAAAGGGATTGGATCACTATTACTGAAAAGGGTGTATGCCTTTCAGTTTAGGTCTCTTTCACTCACACATGCTGCTGCTGGCTCCCCAGGTCTCTATGACACTCCTGGATTATTTGCAATAGCTCTGGTCATTGGACTGCCAGGGAGATCTCTGTGCTGCCGTGGGTATAGGACACTGGTCCATCTGGCTTCAACACCCAGCTCTCACTCTCAAGACCCCACAAGGGTAAGCACCTGCCACCAACTACGGGCTCACGGGGGTTGGGAGGAGGAAGGGGCACTAATAATAGTACTTGAATGAATAGAACACCTGAACAATGTTGTACACCTCCAAGATGATGGAACCTGCTTTGTAAAAAAAAAAAAATTTTTAAAAAATAAAAAACGAGGAATTCATTATACTCTACTGGTGTTAGAGCAGTGAGGTCATGGCCCACTCTGCTAGTCTGCTGCTTGAGTACTGTGTGTTACTTGGGGTTATCCTTGCTGTTCGAGCTGTAGAAGGCTGCAGCCCAGGTGATAACCACTTTCGTAAAAGTAAAACAAAAAAATATTCGGGGAAATTGATTACTAGAGATATAACTTACAATCAGTAGGATTTGTCAATTGTACTGAAGTCTCTTCTGTTAGGTAAAACCCTCCTCCCTCCACAGTTGTAATCTTCTGGAGAGGCAGGGCTTAATAGAACTAAGGGGCTCTCACAAGCTCTCAACAAGTATCTAGGTCAACGTAAGTATCTTCGACATCATGTCGAAGATACTTACTTCGCCGATTCACCTCTCCCGTCCGTATCAACCCGTGAGAACAACTCTCGAACACTCTCGGGGAATCAAGATAATTCGGGACGGAGAGGTCTTCTAATGTTGACACCTCCCTCCTCCCAAAATGGATTGTCTTCTCTGAAGTCATGTTAACTGTTTAGGATGACTAACATTCAATATAGAGATCATTAGTTAAAGGGGCTTATAAAAAAACAAAATGAAAATGCTTTCA
>BLSH010504815.1:864082-882881 GCA_018402905.1 Glandirana rugosa
GTAGTAGGGATCGTTTTTCGACGCGTTGTTCTAGCGACCCATACAGTGTGTAGAGTACTTCGCGTAGGTCTCTCCGGGGCAGTCTCCGTAGAGGTAGTTTGACGTCCTCCTCCTCTCTCTCTCCTCCCTATTGATACAAGGACTCCATAGACGGGACCTAGTTCTCTAGTAACTCCAACTAGGACTGTGGTTCCTTTACGACTTCAACGACCTGAAACCGCCGGACAGGTTGGACGTCCACTGGGTCGGGTGGCACCCCTACTTGAAGTTTTGCGGTGCCCCCCCACAAATTAACAAACATAGTATTAAAGGTATGTAAAATATATATTTTTTTGATTTTTAGGTACACTGTGTGAATGAGAACACATAACAAACATATAGCATATACGTTTTTTTTTTTTTTTGGTTTTCCCAAGTTTAATGGAAATTATGATACAAACAATTAAACACCCCCCCGTGGCGTTTTGAAGTTCATCCCCACGGTGGGCTGGGTCACCTGCAGGTTGGACAGGCCGCCAAAGTCCAGCAACTTCAGCATTTCCTTGGTGTCAGGATCAACCTCAATGATCTCTTGATCCAGGGCAGATACCTCAGGAACATAGTTATCCCTCCTCTCTCTCTCCTCCTCCTGCAGTTTGATGGAGATGCCTCTGACGGGGCCTCTCTGGATGCGCTTCATGAGATGTGTGACATACCCAGCGATCTTGTTGCGCAGCTTTTTGCTAGGGATGATGGCGATCTCTTCGCACACACGCTTGTTGGTGTGGAAGTCATTGCCCAGCCGGGTGTAGTATTTTTCAATGATGACTCGCGCAGCCTTTTTCACGGTCTTAGTCCTGACGCGTCCCATGTTGGACCGAGCTGGTAGAAGAGCTACGTTTTTTTTTTTTCGAATTTGATTGTAAAAGTGGAAACCTAGTACAAGCAGAAAACGCTTTATTGGTGTGGTGCCTTCTTTTTCAGGGCTTGACAAAGAGGGAGCAGACTCAAACACAATTTTGTTCTATTTACCGGCAGTGAACAGATGTACTTTCTTGCTAACAAGCCCCTATGTGATAGCATGGGCAAGTGACAGGTTCTCTTTATAGAAACATCAGCGGCCCATTAGACTCCTAATGTCACCCTCCACTGCAGCCAATTAAGCATAGATCATGCTTGATTAGCTGTTTCCTGTGAAAGGAAACCAGAGAATGACTGCTACGAACCCAGAAATGATAGAATGCTCATCATTTCCCGGTTTATTATTCATAGAGGAGTGTAATACTCCCCCAGTTTTCAGTGGTCACGTGCTCTTCGGAGAAACAAGAGAGCCCCAAAACCACAGCGCGGGGGGCGGTGGGTCACCTCTCTCAAACACCGTAAAAGGGATTGGATCACTTTTACTGAAAAGGGTGTATGCCTTTCAGTTTAGGTCTCTTTCACTCACACATGCTGCTGCTGGCTCCCCAGGTCTCTATGACACTCCTGGATTATTTGCAATAGCTCTGGTCATTGGACTGCCAGGGAGATCTCTGTGCTGCCGTGGGTATAGGACACTGGTCCATCTGGCTTCAACACCCAGCTCTCACTCTCAAGACCCCACAAGGGTAAGCACCTGCCACCAACTACGGGCTCACGGGGGTTGGGAGGAGGAAGGGGCACTAATAATAGTACTTGAATGAATAGAACACCTGAACAATGTTGTACACCTCCAAGATGATGGAACCTGCTTTGTAAAAAAAAAAAAAATTTAAAAAAATAAAAAACGAGGAATTCATTATACTCTACTGGTGTTAGAGCAGTGAGGTCATGGCCCACTCTGCTAGTCTGCTGCTTGAGTACTGTGTGTTACTTGGGGTTATCCTTGCTGTTCGAGCTGTAGAAGGCTGCAGCCCAGGTGATAACCACTTTCGTAAAAGTAAAACAAAAAAATATTCGGGGAAATTGATTACTAGAGATATAACTTACAATCAGTAGGATTTGTCCATTGTACTGAAGTCTCTTCTGTTAGGTAAAACCCTCCTCCCTCCACAGTTGTAATCTTCTGGAGAGGCAGGGCTTAATAGAACTAAGGGGCTCTCACAAGCTCTCAACAAGAGTGCCCAACTATGCCTGCCCTCTCCACTTAGCCGCTTCATTCATAGAAGCTGTACTACAGCTTCTATGAATGCAACTGGATCTATGAATGGAGGGGGTGTACCTTTCAACCATCTGCCCATCCTTCTATGAATTAAGTACCTGGGCAGCAGCACGGTTCACTGTGCTGCGATGCGAGAACCCATGCGCATCCATTATGGGTTCCCGCATTGCATACAACTCACAGGCAGTTCACACTGCCCTATGTGAGCCGCTATGGGTGTCAATACAATGTTAATGACACCCCCAGATCGGTTTGCAGATCGCGGTGCGAACTGTCAATTCGGACAGGAATTGGATCGCATGGGTGTGAACACCCATGTAATCGGATTCTGGTGTAGACCAAACTGTATGGCTGAATTTGCATCCCACAGACATGGCATGTGATTTACACAGCAGTGTGGTGCACTGACATTGCAGCAATGTGAACCTAGCCTTAAAGTGTTACTAAACCTACAACAGTAAAACAGTCTGTATATGCAGTAATGCATGCTTGTTATACTCACAGTGGAACCTAAGGGGTTAATCCTCTGCACCGTGTAAAAAGGCTGTTTGATCCTGTCTCCTCTGATCCTCCCCCTTCTTCCAAAGTCCCCAAACCATCTCCGGATAGTACAGAAACTAGGGACAGGCTGCACATGCTCAGTTTGGTGTGTATTGCTAGAGAGTTTTTTCTTTTTCTTGGGAGAGTGCATGTGATCAGCACTGTCCCAGGCAGAGGGCCAGGGGTCCTGCATTCTCATAGGAAAATCATGGGGGAATGAAAACTCCTCCTACAAGCTTTAACCAGACACTCAAAAGTCACAAGACTGCTCTAAATGCTGATGAAAAAAGGTATTTAGCAGTTTATATTTACTAAAACTATTGCATTTGCATGTTCTGTGTACTGTGGAAGACCAGATATAGTGAATGCATGGTCCTGGTTTTAGTAATACTTTAATTAAAGTCTTTGACGGCCCCCTTTGCCTATTAATCCCTGCCACTCTGTAAGATTACAGCGGGGGGGATGGCGAAAGAGGGAGTAGACATTCACCTAACAGAAGAAGGGGAGACACCAACACAAAACGCATATGACCACTGACTGTATGCTATGTCCCATCAGCACAATACAATGTAAATATCTCCTAAACGGCACACGTTTAGGAGATATTTACTGTACCTACAGGTAAGCCTTATTATAGGCTTACCTATAGGTACAACTTGAAATAGAGGTTTACAACGTCTAAGGGCATATCTAAAAAGCAGTAAACGTTACTTTTACCAAACATTCAATGGTGGTGAATAAATCACTGTCCTGTAAAACACATGCACCAGGAAGATTTACTTGCCGTGAATGTTTGAAGAGTGCTTTATAAATATACCCCTTAAAGCAGATCTGTACCCTCCTATCCAATATTTGCTGAAATTTATAAAAGTGCATCTTCACTTGCTTATTTTCTCTTTTAGGCCTGATACACATGGAAGCTTTTTGACGCCGGCGTTTTCTGGCGTTTTTTGCAGCTCCCCATGTTAGTCAATGGCCCCATAAAAACGCCGACGTTTTTGAGCTGTAGATGGCGTCGCAGAGCGTTCTGAGGCTGTAATGTTTTGGCTTTTTTTTTTTGACGCCGACAAACGCTCACTAACGCCAACAAACGCTGACTAACGCCTTACCCGCGTTTTTTGACGCCGGCGTTTTAGGTTGAAAAATAGCAGAGGGATGATTTTTTTTAAAAACCACCTATTGACGCCGACGCTCACTAACGCCGATGCAGAACGCCGATTTTTTTCCTTGACGTTGGGTCCGACGTTTTGTTTATTTTTTAAGAAACGTCCGTGTGTATGAGGCCTTAATGTTTCCTTTGCAAAGTCCCACAAACTCCTGGTGATCCTGCCACTAGAACCCACGTAATTCAGCTTCCTGTCAGGGTCCAAACTAGGGTTGCCACCTCATCCCTTTAAAACTGAACACATATTAATTACCCTATGGCTGATTAAGGTGATAATTAAACTCACTTTGTGCCTTTGTGGCAACCCTAGTCCAAACCAACGCTGCACTGCTGCTAATTCAGAGCATATAGGCTGTGCCTGCTTGAACTACAGTGGGATGAATAAATGTTGCAGGGGGTATGGTTGTCTGCATTGTCAAGCCTGTAGCTTGTCAATCACCTAAATCCACTAACAATGCCTTTATTTCTAGGACTCAAATCTGGCAAATATTATTTATACACAGCGAGGGTGCGTGACCCACCGCACCATGGCCAAGAGGTCTAAAACATAACCTTTATTAAATAATATACTAAAAAAAAGTGTGTAAAAAGATGTGCGGTTTTTCATTTAAAAGGGGAGCACCTCGAAAAAACATCACCTAGCCACACCTAGTCATCACATAGTATCTGGATTTGGTACTTGTTTAGAATGTCGTATAGGATCCTTTATTTGTACTTTAAGGCCTCATACACACGGACGTTTCTTAAAAAATAAACAAAACGTCGGGCCTGACGTCAAGGAAAAAAAATTGGCGTTTTTCGGCGTTATGCATCGGCGTTAGTGAGAATCGGCGTCAATAGACGTTTTTTTAAAAAAAAATCATCCCTCTGCTATTTTTCAACCTAAAAACGTCGGCGTCAAAAAAACGCCGGTTAACGCCGGTACGGCGTTAGTGAGCGTTTTGAGGCGCCGGAGCAAAAAAAACCCAAAACGTTACAGCCTCAGAATGCGCTGGCGGTGGGTTCTAGTTTCAGCTCACTAACGCCGACATCATCTACAGCTCAAAAACGTTGGAGTTTTTATGGGGCCATTGACTAACATGGAGAGCTGCAAAAAATGCCAGAAAACGCCGGCGTCAAAAAACATCCGTGTGTATGAGGCCTAAAGCTAAAGTTTAATCTGCCAATATTTTGGCAGATCATGGCTGTGGAAGTGCCTGGCAGGGTGATTAAACCGTGCTCCCAACCAATGGGTAAAAGAAATGTGCAAATTAAGCAGATAAAAAAGTGCTTATAAACTAAAAAGTACAATGATAGTACAAATGACTATATAGTCTCCTGAAATATCATATGTGACACATAGTGTGTTCGAAAACCATACATAAGTGATACCAAAGTTTATCCAAATACTATAATCAAACAATGAGGATATGGAACAGTTCTAAAGTGCAAATTTCTACTGTAAACAATCGATGAAGAAACAGTTCAGAAGTGCAGACGTGCCACAAAATCCTGGGTTAGAGGAGTTCGGATTCCACAAAGTTATAGGGTGACTTCAACCTCCACCAATAACACACCCTACTCACCTGAAAGAATTGATCCCCACAACAGAGATCAAATGCGCCCGATATGTGTCTCCACTCAGCATCATCAGGGTGTCAGGAACTCAAACTGGACCATAATGATCTCCAGGATCAAGGGCGGATGAAGAAAAAGGACTCCAATCGTGAAGATCGTTTTTTTTTTTAGAGCTGTCATCACAGGTCTAGAACAGAGTATTCACTGCTTTGTTTTCATTCAGTTTGTCCATAGTCTGCACTTTATTGCAAAAAATGTATTCAAACAGACCTTAAAGGTGCGTGGTGGTACATAAGGGGCCCAAGATTAGACTTGTCTCAGGCATATAAAACAGCCTTGTGGCTGGGTGCAGGTAGTCTTGGGCAGCAAGCCTGGGAGAGGGTCCACTTGGGACTCTTCTTCTGCGGGGTTCTGGGCGGTCAGCGGTGGTTGTGGAATCCGCACTCCTCTAAACCAGGATTTTTGGCACATTTTCACTTATGAACTGTTTCTTCGATTGTTTACAGCAGAATTTTGTAAGTTTGCACTTTAGAACTGTTCCATATCCTCACTGATTGTTTACAGTATTTGATTGAACTTTGGTATCACTTATGTATGATTTTGAACACAACATGTGTCACATATGATATTTCTGGAGACTATATAGTAATTTGTACTATTATTGCACTTTTTGGTTTATATGCACTTTATTATCTGCTTAATTTGCACATTTCTTTTACCCGTTGGGTGGGAGAGCGGTTTAATCCTTGCACCTTATATCTTATATGATATTTTGTCTGTTATACGAGCAGCTCCGCCACAAATTTTCCATTTTGCACAGGTGTAGGAACGTATTTGTTCCGTTTGTCAGGGTGCTGACATAGCTTCCTGAAAACATCCCAGCACCCTGCAGAAGAACTACTCTCCAGAGCCCTCAGCCCTGATGTAAGCTGTGGTCTGGCTGTTGGGAGGAGTTATGCAAATATCAAAATGCCTACGGCTCGGTTCACACTACAGCGACTTGGAATCCGACTTGTGTCACCCCAAGTCGCCTGACATAAGAAATCCCTTTGAAGTGAATGAGAGCAGTCTTAATGTGCACTACTGAAGTCACTCCGACTTCAAAAAAGGTTCCCGTACTACTTCAAGATGACTTCTATTTGACTTGTGCCCATAGAATTCAATGGAAGTCGCCTCCAAGTCAGATCCCCATCTATATTGAAGCGACTTTACAGGAAGAAAGGAAAATAATTTTACACAGGTACTCCCCATGAATTACCCAGGCAACCCCCTCCCTCCCTTCTCAGGCAAAGACGCCTGTCATGGAAATCGCTTTAGGTCACGTTGTAAGTCGCCGAAAGTCACGCTGAAGTCACATTCAAACCGCCTAGCAAAGTAATGCCTGAAGTCGGGTCACCCCTGTGTGAACCAGCTCTTAATGGGTAGGTGTCAGTCTGGAGGAGTAGGCATTCTTTGGCAGACTGCATTTGCATGTGATGTTGAGCCTGCATCAATGAAAAAATATAAACCCAATTAATAAAAAAACCCACTTAATAAAATGTGAGTGCTAAGAAATGTTTAGCTAGGGAGGAAAGGGCTAGATGATGCTGGATATCCTAAAGCCAGGATATGAGGCAGGCTCTAATTGGCCTGTGCAGCCTCTAACGCACACAGTAAAAAACTCACAGTGTACAGTGAAATTAGAGTTAGCAATTTCAGTACAGGCCAGGGGCCTGTGCAACTGCCGGTACACCTGGAGTTCAGCTTTGAGCAAACAGAGTGGAGTCTCTGGCTTAGAACTTAGTTGCCTTAAGGCTACTTTAACACTGCAGCGGTAGCCGCGGTCGCAGTAAAATCCTGCTAGTTTTAGCGGAGTTTTACCAGCGATATGGCTCCGCTATGCAGACGGGAGCGCGGCGCTTTTAACCCCCCCCACAAGAGGTTAAAACAGGGTTAAAAGTTGCCAGCGCTCCACGCTACCAAGGTGGTGTGCAGCCGCTTCGGAAGGGCTTGCCTTTGATTTCAATGGCAGGGGCGGTAAAGGAGCGGTATATACACCACTCCCCTCACCGCCCCAAAGATGCTGCTTGCAGGACTTTTTGTAACGTCCCGCAAGCGCCCAATTGTACGATTTTAGTTTAACCAGTACAGTTGTCATTCGAAAATGCAATACAAATACAAACAAATAACAAATTTTTGTGACTATAGTAAACTCGATTTGATCCGAGATTAGCATGCAAAAAAAAAAAAAAAACACAACAGAAGATCATTCGTCTCGTGTGTACCGGGCATTCGTTTTTGGATAGCATCATCAGTTTTATCTGATTTCACCTGTAGCCAAGTATGTTCTACGTTTTTAAAATCAGAAGGTTGATATAAAAAGATGTAAAAACAAAAACCAATCCTACCAAATAACTAATGATTTCACATGGAGATTCTCAGACACAAGTTTATATAATTCATCAATCAAACGCAGGTGATTTATTTTTGCCAGAGCAGTTAAGGGTCACAGTGCAGCACATTCTGTTCTTTAATCATTTCATACATTTGATACGTTTGTCCCTAATTTGACTGTATTATTCAAATAAACAAACTACGACTTACTTCTAAGATTGTTAATAAGATCGCTGTGTGTTTTTCCACTTGATGTCCAAGCCATGGCTCTTGAGAACAGGAGTCCAAACGGTAATGATATTGAGGCCAGCCGTATGAAACTGCTCATGTCACAGGACCAGCGAGATGATCCACAGCCTGCTCTGTCAGTCAGAAAGAACGCATGAGAAGTGTCAGATTACTGGGACTAGAGAGAAAAGTTCAGTTACACAAGTCATGTCCACTGAAAGGCTGAAAAGCTGTATCCAAAAGTATGTGTGCCGATAAGTCGTAGGACTGTTCGGTATATGAATATGGCACCAGTGGCCAACATCAACATTTACATTTCCTTGAAAACCTTTTTAAATCCAGGAAATATATATATATATATATATGTAATAGTCAGCACTCTATAAATACAAGAAATAAAACACATTTAAAGCAGAACTCCAGGTACGATTTTAATTGTATAGTTCAAATAGTCCCACTTGGACCAAGGTAGGTATGCATATCTCATACCTGAGGGACTATTGTGTAAGCTGGAAATTACTGTAGTAGTCAGCACAGCTACAGTAATCTATACAATCTTCCAGGTCCCATGCCAAGCAGTTGCCCTGCTGCATACTGAGCAGATGGAGTAGCATATATAAGCTTATGTTTCAAAACTAAACTAAGGCCCCTTCCACACAGGGCAGACTCCGTTAGCCTGCTCAGCGGGGAATCTGTCCGCTGATCCCCGCTGAGCAATAGGATGGCTGGTCTGGACACAGACACAGCCCGCTCTCCTCTATGGGCGGTCGGATGTGAACAGACCGCCTGTCTGTTTACACTTGACTGCCATCTGATCCAGGGGTCTGCAAACTATGGCCCTCCAGTAGGGTTGCCACATCATCCCTTTAATCCAGGACACATATTAATTACTCAGGTTCTGTGGCTGATTAAGGTGGTAATTAAACTCACTTAGTTCCTTATTTGCATTAAATTAGCCTCAGAACCTGTGTAACCCTACCCTCCAGTTGCACAGGAACTTCACATCCCATCATGCCTAGTTATGTCTGTGAAAGTCAGAGTTTTACAATGCTTAATGGGACGTGTAGTTCTGCAACAGCTGGAGGGCCATAGTTTGGAGATCCCTGTTGGGGAAAGTCTGTTTTTAACAGATCGAATCAGATATCAGCAGGTGTAAAACAGACACATGCCCGTTTACATCCCCTGCTCCATAGAGGAGAATGGAGAGTATGATAGGGTCTGCCTGAAGAACTGACAGACAGACCTGATTGGTCCGCCTGTGTGAAAGGGGCCTAAGGCTCCATTTACACTAATGCGTTTTTTGATGCATTTTGCAGAAATGCAGGGAATTTTTTTAACATGGGTTCCCATGGAACATGTTCACATCAGTGCATTTTTGTGTCTCAGCATTTTTGTAAAGGGTCGTGGGACTTTTTTCCTGTAAAATGCAGCGTTTTGCATGTAATAGACTTCAATGGGCATGCAAAAAAACACACACAAGTGCTGTGTTTTTGACACGTTTTTACCCCGATTTGCGTTTTTAAATCTGGCTAGCAACAAACACCCCCCCCCCCCCCCAAACCCCAAAAAAAACACACAAAACGTGGCAAAACAGTGGTAAAAACGCAGAAAGCACAGCAAAGAGTACTGCAAAAATGCTGAAAAGCATAATGCATAGATGTGAATCGAGCCCAATGCCCCATACACACGATCCGAAAATCGGACAGATCGTCGTTTTTATTTTGTATGCTAATCTAAGATCGAATCGGAAAAGTGAACTAAAGTCACGAAAATTCTTGGACGACAGAATAAAAAATCTGAAGTGATGTCATGTGTTGTAGTGTATTTGTCTTGTATTTTCGGACAACTGTACTGGTTACATGAAAATCGTACGATCTGGTACCATGCGATCAAAATTTTCATGCATGTCCGATCGAATATTATCTGATGAACTGTCATGATCGGCTCTCATAAGCTGTGTACTAACGATCCGATTATCGTACGATCGCATCATATGCGGTTTTTTTCGTCTTATTTTCGGATCGTGTGTACGGGCCATAAGAAAGGAAAACATTTGCCTATAACAGATATTTTGTGTCATTTAGCTATATGTAACTTATACTGCATTTGGCCACTAGATTGCACTTCACATTAAAGGAATTTCTCATCTAGTGGTCAAGCTGTATTGTTTCATTCTGTAGAGAAGTATGGCCACAGCTTTTTTGCGCATACATCTCTTGTGGGTCACAGAGGTACACTTGTGCTCTCATGTGAACCAGAATCAGCCAACAGCGGACAGTGGGCTTTAGGCTGACGAAACAGAGCTGCTGTCGGGATCCACCCAGAAGCCTGACTGGCAGCTGGCTGAACCTCAGAGCACACTACCCAGAGCCTGAGCCACCCACAACTGCCCCATCTACTGCCTGGTGCTCCAGTGAGCACTGGAGGGGCAGAGCACAGAGCGGTGATCACACCGCTACTGCAGCAGGCAGGTGAGTATATTTATTTTTATTTTTTTTACTATTCTCTTTTAAAATAACGAAAAACCTTCGACCAGTACATGCAATTTGCCCCACTCACACAGAACAAATATACATGCATTTTCACTGGGCAATTCTTTTCAATACATCGCAAGTTTCAAGTAAGACACATGCCTTTTGTCTTTAAAAACAAATATTTGCTTATCCCAGAGTTCAGCTTTAAAGTGTAAGTTCACCTTTCACAAAAAAGAAAAAAAATTAACTAACACGCTATACCATGCCCACCTCCTTGGTCCCCTCTTCCATTTCCCTCTGTGCGTGGTTAGCTGTCCCTACCCACGCAGCAGTCAGGGGATTTGAACCCACGTTAATAAGCACAGCGGGAAACGGTGGGATGGGGGTTAGGTTGTAGGGTGTTAATTTACCTTTTCATTTTTTGTGAAAAGGTTAACTTACACTTTAAGCCTAGCTACCGGAAGAAATAATACAGGAAGGTGCAATCAGGACAACTTGCAGCCTTTGGGTTTCAAATATCAACAAACTAAGCAACCTGGATAATTCTACAGAAAAAAAAAAACGATGGTGGGAAAATATTTCACAGCCTTCTATTGTGTTTATATTTTACTGCATCCCAAGAGGGTGAGCACCCTTGACAAAGGTTACTTTTCTAAAGGAAACTGAAATATAGTACCACAATATATCAATACAGAAAATGCACACATTTTATCCGGTTCTTTTTTGCTGGAGACACAATTATAAGATTAGATGGCAGTTTACCTTATGACAGGCAAGGGAAAAGCATCATTCAGAATGGCTGCAATGTCCTCTGAAGGCTCACTTCACACCAATAAACATTCAGCAATGGCTCAAGAGACATACATGCACATAAACAAGCTCTGAACATCCCCTTGGGTCCTGACACTCAGTAGGCTCTCTTATTATGATTTCCACAGCATGCTCAAAGTTATACTATGTGACCTTTATTTAGAGATTAATAAAGATGGAAATAAATGACATTTTTTTGAGTGGAACAGATTTCTGGTATTAGGAGGAGTTATAAGTATATTACAGTAAATCTGCAAACACTTGCATTTCATTACGACCCATGGGGTTGTTTACAATTGTTAGTTTTAAATGTTAACGGTTGTTATGAAAGATCTATGAAATGCCCTGCTTATGTTGCTATAGTTATGGTGGCATGTTTTACTGTTAATTCACCCTTGAGCAGCAGCAGTGTTCTCCGGCTGCAAAGCAGAATCCTGTTCATACAATCAACCTCTCTAACAGAAGAATGGAAAGGAAATATTAGTGCACAAAGACATAGATCCTTTATAATGGAACTCAAGTAGAGCCACCAACCCTAGCTAATGGCTTTCCCATGGCAAAATCTATTAGCAAAAACCTAGAATAAACACACGCGTTTACTGAATATTTTCACTGCCTTTAAACAAGTCATTTGGATGTATGCATATGGTGTGTTATTTTCTTAGCCTTAGCCATTTTCCATTTTTTATTTTTGTGATTATACTGATGCAGAAGTTAGTGAAAAGAGTGAGCTAGTATGAGGCATTATGGAAAGACAGAATGGTCTAAAGTACTACAGCTTGAAGCAAAGTCAATGGCCTGCTTACTGCATGCCCTCCTTACATGGAGAGAAAGGCATTGTTGTCACCAAAGAACCCCTGTGTGATGCCAATGTTTGGGGACCCCAATCAATTACTGGCCACAAACATACCCTTTCACTTTGTATCAAATGACACCTAGATGTGAGCTGTGTCCAAGTGACACCTGGAGGGGTCCCAGCATCCATCCACCCCTAATATAAATGGGCTCCTAAGTCCCAAACAACTAATATGTGCACAGACCACACAAAAATTGTATGTCCCCCAGTGTGCATACTACAACAAGCCATTATGTTCTACATAGTCCTTCCCACTTTTTATTATCCACGAAAAATGAAATTTATATTCATTCAATATGGAAAAGATACATTTTTTTTTTCTTTTTATGGAACACCATTTTGTAGCTAGCATTTTAAGATAGCAGACTATGAAAATCCTTTAAAGAAATATAAGTTGGAGGATAAGAGGATAATTATTTTACTACACAGAAACATGTAATGTACAGTCTAAACAAGTATAAGAAATACATTACAGCTGCCACAGGAATCATGCAGAGCAATTCTGGCCAACTCACTTTATATAGGGAGTTTCAAGGGAGGGAGACCTGACCTGACCATAGGGTCACACATTACAGAGATCAGCTGTGATCCTGAGGTTCGCAGCTTTTTTCTCTTCCATAAAACGGACACCTATGTGTATGTGATGCTAGACAGAACAGTTGCAGATTACAGACATGTTACAGAAGATGGTCAGGGACCTAAGACATGCTACGGGAGCAAGCTGTAAGAGATTCTCGGAGAATGGGGACATGTTACAAGAAACTGCTACAGCTCACTGCTGTTAAAATCCTCTTACAATTCATTATTCACACCACATTTTATATTCCTCTCTGCAAGTTCATCTCACTTAAAAGGACTTTGCCTTCAGAGCATCAGATACAGCAACATATTTTGGGGGAAAAAGCCCCCCCTCCCACTCTTAAGGGCTTGAGAAGTCGACGTTTATAAAATCCTAACAGAATTCACAAAGGGAAATGTGTTAAAGTGGTTGTAAAGGTAAAAGATTTTTACCTTAAAGCGGTAGTAAACCCCTGCACTACATTTTTAAAGCTCTGATCACTCCTTGTATGAAGATTACATTCCTCTTTTTTGCGGTCTCAACCACTTCCATCAAATATCGTATATTTCTCTGTATGACATCACGCGCGCATGCGCCATTATTCTCTAATTTTACGGCAAGCTAAGGCTGACGGAAATATTCAGGGTCTATGCGGGGCTGCGTCATCTGGTGTCAGCCCCGACCTAACGTGATATTTGGAGGGCAGAGCTGCAGAGGAAGGAACAGACAGTGGAGAGGCTATCGTACGTAATGCGCATGCGCGAGATTATCTGCCTCTATGCAGAATGAGGGCGGAAATACAGGCAGAGATAAATGCGGAAGAGAACCGTTAAAATGGCACTGCCTTATACCATCCTGGACCGCTATAAAACTCCTCGTTTTTGGCATGTAAGACAGCTTTTATCTATCATGTGTATCTTTGTTATTTTCAATATGTAAAGTGGACTCAAAATATAGATTGCATTATTCTTCTTGGGCTGGGTTTACTACCGCTTTAATGCATTCTCTACATTAAAGTATATGTGGGCCACTCAGGACTTCGCCATTTCAAGACTTCTGCCAGCGAAGTCCATAGCAGACATCCAATGCATGGCTGATCCGCTGCGGCAATTGAGATACCTTCTTACCCAATCATTGAAAGGTCCCCAGGCCCCTAGTTACAGCCACCTCCTTTGAACAATTACCAGGTTTCTCGATTCATCTATCTGTCATAGCTTGTCCGTACAGTGGCGTATCATCTAAGGGTGCAGGGTGTGCACTGCACACGAGCCCCAGGGGGGGGGGGCCCACTGTGACCCACCCTGCACACATGGATGATTGTCCCTTGATTGATCCCAGGCTGTTTGCGTCGTCCTCCTCCTCCGCTCCCTGTGTTCTCTCCCCCGCTCACCTCGTTCTCCGCACCCCCATTCTTCCCCGGCCACTGTGTCCTCCTTCCAGTTCTTCTTTGCCCTGCTCACCTCCTCCGCTCCCCCATTCTCCTTCTCCGCTCCTCCACTCCCCCATTCTCCTTCTCCGCTCCTCGTCCCCCCCGCAGCCGGCTCCCTCCTCTCCTCTCCCGTCGGCTGTCGGGGTAACCTGTCAAGATGGAGAGCAGAGGAAAGGGCCGGTAAATATGTCATTTACCGGCCCCTTCCTTGTCTGAATTGGACGTTGAGAGCGTTCGTTACTGATCGCTCTCCTGTCCTGTGATAACTGAGCAGAGTAACCTGTGTGTCATTCTGCTTCAGTTTATGAATGGACAAGAGCCGCTGTCTTCTGTCCATTCATGTTCAGTGCTGACTAAAAAAAAAAAAAAAAAAAAAAAAAAAAAAAATAATATCATTGTAAAGAAATAAAATGAAAAAAAAAATACTGACACCACTGCCCTGCCGACACTGTCCACTGCCCCAACCCCCCAAAAAAAAAAAAAAAATTAAAAACATTAAATTGTAAAAAAAAAAAAAATACATTAAAATAAAAAACTGACACCATCCACTGCTCTACTGACACCAACATCTGCCCTACTGACACCGTCCTCTGCCTCATAACCCCCTCCCCACCCCCTTCCGCAGAAGAACTGTAAAAAAAGAATATTAAAAGAAATATCTAATTAAAAAAAATTGTAAAAAATTAAAGTTAATAAAACAAATAAACTATTGACAGCGTGCACTGTCCTACTGACAATGTCCAAATCCCCCCACCCCCAAAATCATTGTAAAAAAAAAAAGATATATATATATATATATATATATATATATATATATATACACACACACATACATACACACACAAAAATGAATTTTAAAAAATAAAACTGTGACAAAGATAATAAAAATAAAAAAAAAAACATTCTGACACTGTCCATTGCCATGGTACCAATTTTTTTTCTGAAAAAATGAAAAAAAAAAAATACCAAAAAATTAAATAATCTTTAAAAAAAATAAATAAATAAAGAACTACTGACAACGTCCACTACCCTACTGACACAATCCTGAACATAATACCCACAACTGTACACTCAACACTCCTCACCTGCACATTCTACCCACCTACATACACTCCATACCCCTCTCCCTGCACATACTACCCATCCCCATACACTCGACCCTCCTCTCCTGTACATACTATCCACCTCCATACACTCCATACCCCTCTCCCTGCACATACTACCCACCATACCACTCTCCCTGAACATACTACCCACGTCCAAACACTCTGCACTCCTATCCTGCACATACTACCCACCCCCATACCCCTCTCCCTGCACATACTACCCACCTCCATACACGCCTCACTCCTCTCCTGCACATACTACCCACCACCAAACACACCCCACTCCTCTCCTGCACATACTACCCACCGCCATACACTCTGCACCGTACATTCCCCATTTAACATTACTGCATTCTGCACTATGTAAGTCATCACAGACTCTATTAAACCACACCCCCTTTAGCCACGCCCAATATTTAGATAATTTTAAGCCACATCCACTTTGCGCGCACCACATTTTTTGTCCGTGACTGGGGCCCGCTTTTTATCTTGCACACGGGCCCACTTATTTCAGGATATGCCCGTGTCCGTCTCATATAGGCTCTTATCGCACTCTCCTGATCAGTACACCACACCATTCCTAAGGCACTGGGAACAAGACCTAAACACCACCTTATGAGGCCAACAATGGCTATGCATTTCATTGCTCGCACATAAGTCTTCTATCTCAAGCAGAATTGAGGAGACAAGCTGGTCCTCTGGTACAGGGTTCCACAAACTTTGCACAAACTATTCCCACAACACTCAAACCTCTGCTGAAGATGCCAGCAGCATGTAGGATCACTCCTACATATTTTCTGGGACTGTCCTGCACTATGCTCTTTTTGGGATAAAATTTAAGAGATCATATTCCAACTGACGGATGTTAGACTGGGAAACCACCCTGCTGCCCTCTCCTCTGATTGACCCAAATGTCCTTTAAATGCAATAAAAAGTTCCTTCGAAGACATCTCCTCAATGCGGCAAAGGCCTGCATTTCACTATGCTGGAAAAAGACCTCCCCTCCTTATCTTGGCCTCTGGATAAGCAAAGTCAATGAAATCAGAACCATGGAAAATCTGTTGGCAGAAGCTAACCGCACTGAGAATCAGTTTGGCAAAATTTGGTTTTACTGGTCTGTTTTTCAAACTTTTTCTCTTTCTTCTACTTTTTTTTGCCTTGCTACCTTATTTACTCCATTTTGTTCTCCTACAATGTCCTTACAGGATCCTTGTCTACCTTGGGGTGGAATTTCACCACCCATCCATCTTACCTGAGCCAGTCCTCCGGACTCAGCAATTGTCCCAATGTATGGCGTTTCCTTGGCGGGAGTGTATACCATGTTATATCATTTTTGATCTGTGTATTCCTCCTGCCTCCTGGTGTAACAGAGGAAACCGAGGCGGTTCTTCTGACCTAGAATGTTTTTTTATATGTGAACCCTCACCTTATAAAACAACCAATTCAGTTTGAAAAGAAATGGAAAGGTAAAACATTTGTTTATACAGTACATATAAAAAACATTATAAATACCTTTTTTTTTTAATATGCAATTATATTCTGTTCTCAGCTGCATAGAGAGTTGGGGGGAGGAGAAACAGCAGCATACTGGCATTATTGGCACCTCTAGCACAAGGAAAGCTCAAGAAAAATGCATCCCTTTAAATTCTATGTATGTCTTCACATTGGTCCATTGCGTTTCCGCTGTGGTGTTAAAAATCTTTCTTGCTGCATTTTTGCTCAGTTAAAAAAACTGCACCAAAAACGCACCTCCCCATTAATATGTATTGAAAAAGCAGCAAGAACGCATCAATAACGCACCCGCGTTACGGTTTTGAGTCACATGACCTATGAAAAACACATCATAACCACAGTAAAATCATGTTTGCATTTTTGGCACCTTTTTCTTTATAGGCAAAATGCCGAAAACACAATTTTTGGCCGATATGTTTCGACCGTCAAAATTTTCGATGCATGTCAAATACTTACATGAGCCCTATCTTGATCCAGCGCTGCACACATCTGCAGCATCTCTTCTCTCCCATCCCCTAGGCTTGGCTGAGAGCAGCACCTGTGAACTATACTTATGTTTACATGATTATGGGGAATATGATTCCCCTGATTCCAAGAGTCAGCCCCTCCTTATGTGTGCCCTCTGGAGTGCCCGCTCTGTCTCCAACAAACTTGCCTCTGTCAATGACCTTTTCCTTTCCAACTTCCTTGCTATTACCGAAACCTGGCTCCAGGAATCCGACACTACCTCTCCAGCAGCCCTCTGCCATGGTGGCCTCCTGTGGACTCACTCACCCAGGTCCAGTGGACGAAAATGAGGCGGAGTTGGACTTCTCCTCTCCCCAAAAGGCACCTTCCAGGTTCTTCCTGCACCTCCTCCCTCTCTTTCCCTCTGTTCTTTTGGAGTGCACTGCATTCGCCTATTTTCTCCTGTTTGTTTCAGGGTTGCAGTCATTTACCGACCCCCTGGCCCTGTGTCACGCTTTCTTGACGACTTCTCTGCATAGCTATGCAAATCAGTCCCCTCTCCTGCCCATCTGCCCTCCTCAAATACAACTCCTGCCTCCATTCTGCTAAACAAATCTACTACACCACTCTCATCAAATCCCTCTCATCCAAGCCTTGTCAACTCTTCTCTAACCTTAATTCCTTACTCCGCCCCCCACTTCCTCCACCCACCAACTTGCTCACTTCCCAAGAGATTGTCAATCACTTCAAAAACAAAATTGGCACAATTCGTGACAAGAGATCCTGTGTCCAGCTTCCCCCACCAACCAACACACTAAGTCCAATACCCCACTCAACACTTTCCTCCTTCAATCCTGTTAGCTCTGAGGAAACTCCACTCTCTTGGCCTCCGTGACTCTGCTCTTTCCTGGTTCTCCTCCTACCTATCTCAGCGCACCTTCAGTGTCACATACAACAACATCTCCTCCGCTTCTCTGTCTCTTTCTGTTGGGGTACCCCAAGGCTCTGTCCTTCGGCCCCTCCTATTCTCCCTCTATACCTCTTCCCTGGGCCAGTTGATAACTTCCCATGGCTTCAATTACCACCTCTATACTGATGACACCCAGATCTATCTCTCGACTCCTCAACTCTGCACCTCAATCTCCTCACGCATCACAAACTTACTGAATGACATATCGGTATGGATGTCAAGCCACTTCCTCAAACTCAATCTTTCTAAAACTGAGCTTGTAATATTTCCTCCCCCTGGACCCCTCCTCATGACTTTACCATTAAGATCAATGGCACAACCATTGGTCCTTCCACACACACCAGGGTGCTGGGCGTAATCCTACACTCCGACCTTTCTTTCAGCCCTCATATCCAATCACTGGCTAAATCTTGCCGCTTCAACCTCCGCAACATCTCAAAAATGCGCCCCTTCCTGACGAACGACGCCACAAAACAACTTATTCACTCCTTGGTTATTTCCGGCCTTGATTACTCCCTCCTCACCGGCCTACCATTACACAGGCTTTCCCCCCTTCAGTCTATCATGAATGCTGCTGCCAGATAGACCGTCGTCGTAAGTACTATCTGACTTCCCCCCTTTCGGACACATTACCATCCGGCCACTCCTCCCTCA
>BLSH010504815.1:882891-929626 GCA_018402905.1 Glandirana rugosa
ACTCCCTCCTCACCGGCCTACCATTACACAGGCTTTCCCCCCTTCAGTCTATCATGAATGCTGCTGCCAGACTTGTACACCTTACTAACCGATCCACGACTGCTGCCCCGCTCTGCCAATCCCTTCACTGGCTTCCCCTACCCCACTGTATAAAATTCAAAATACTAACCACAATATACAAGGCCATCCAACACACTGCCCCCAGCTACATCACCAATCTCATCCGCAGATATCACCCCAATCGTCCTCTACGCTCCTCCCAAGACCTCCTTCTCTCTAGCTCCCTTGTTACCTCCTCTCATGCTCGCCTACAGGACTTCTCCAGAGCCTCTCCCATCCTCTGGAACTCCCTGCCCCAGAATGTCCAGTCAGCCCCCACCCTGTCCACCTTTAGGCGATAATTGAAAACTCACTTATTCAGGGAAGCCTACCCCACCTCCACCTAAGACCTGTGCTTGAGCCACCTCTATCAGGTCATCACCTGCAGCCATTACCTTTTGTACCACCTCCCCCTCCCTTTAGATTGTAAGCTCTACGAGCAGGGCCCTCCTATTCCTTCTGTATTGAACTGTATTGTAATTGTACTGTGTCCCTTCTTTATTGTAAAGCGCTGCGCAAACTGTTGGCGCTATATAAATCCTGTATAATAATAATAATAATCACGGTGTATACCCAAGTACAGCATCATTCATGTCTACAGGTGGCTGTACCAAGCACCTGTGCTTCCTGTAGAAGGAGAAAACGCTGGATATGCAAGAAACTATATGTCCATAGCAGCAACTAAACAAGCTTATAGTCATTTTATGCCCTGGACTGCCCACGATTATGAATGAATGTGATCTGCGTTTAACAAGCCATCGATCACATGCATTTATATAATATTTACACTGCTCTCCCACACTGCCTCTGCTGCTCCCCGGTTAGCGCCTGTGTGGGGGAGTGCAATAAACTTTATGAATGGATGGAATTATATCCATTTACAAAGTGTTCTATGCTCATCAACCCCTCTGCTGTTTTGTTTACATTCCAATGAGCAGCAAAGCCAGTGTAGATTTGAAGGGGAGCTTGGTATAATGTTTATTGTTCATTCATGAGCACCTCAGATTCAGTGCAGTGCTGAGTGCCAGAGCAGAAGGTGATGACATTAGTTTCTTTCTCCAGCACAAAAGGGTGACATCAGGAGTCAAAGGGTGTGAAAAACATGAAAAAAAAAAAAAAAAAAACACAACTCTTTTTTGCACTGTGTTGCAGTGCTTTATGTAAGCCCCAGCCATTCTGAACGGGCAGCTAACACACGTCATTGCAGGGAAAAACTTACAGGACACATTTACATCTTTGTGGTGCATTAATCTGTGTTGCGTAAGCCTGCATTCACATAGCGGCAACCCGACTTCGGTGCGACTTCGCTAGGCGACTTCAGCGCGACTTCCAGCGCGACTTCAAGGGCCTCAGGCGACTTTACAACACGACTTTTGCCAGGCGACTTTGCCTTGACCAATCAGAGAAGGAAGGGAGGGGGCTGCCTAAAAATAAATTCTATTCTTTTAACTGTAAAGTCGCTTCCATGTAGAGGGGGGATCCGACTTGGAGGCGACTTCTATTGAATCCTATGGGCACAAGTCGGATAGAAGTCGCCTAGAAGTAGTACAGGAACCTTTTCAGAAGTCGCCTTGAAGTCGGAGCGACTTCAGTCGTGTATATTAAGAAGGCTCCCATTCATTTCAATGGGATTTCAAATGTCAAGCGACTTGGGGCGACTTGAGGCAACTCAAGTCGGATCTCAAGTCGCCCCTGTGTGAACCGGCACTTAAGGTAACAAATTCAAAATGAGTGGTCTGCCAATGTGCCCTAATATGCTTAAAGCGAAGTTCCACCCAAAAGTGGAACTTCCGCTTTAAGTTACCCCCCTACATTCCACATTTGTAATGTCATTTTTTTTGGGTGGGGGGGGGGTTGGGTACCTAGTTTTGACAGGTACCCAGCTCCCACTTCCTGCTCTTGTCGCCTCGCCGCCTAGGTGATTCCTCCTCTCCCCCTCTGCAATCTTCTGGGACATGTCCCAGAAGATTGCCTGGCCACAGATAGCGCAGCGCGACTCGCGCATGTGCAGTGCGCACCCAGCTGTGGAGCTGCAAGCTGTCACAGCTGGGTGCCCACAGTTGCAAAGCAGGCGCCGTGGAAAGGCGGGGGAGAGGAGCGAGGCTTCGGGCAGCCGCATCGCTGGACTGCGCAACAGGTGAGTGCTGTTTATTAAAAGTCAGCAGCTACACTTTTTGTAGCCACTGACTTTTAATAAACTTACAAACGAGTGCAACACCGCTTTAAAGATGCACCCCAAGGGTGGCCATACATTATACATTTTTCTTGTGCAAAGCATTGCTATGTGTTGTGGTGTGCTACAGTGCAGGTGTGGTTCCTTAGTAAGTTTGGGTACCATTCAAAATGAATGGAACTGAATCTCAATGGACTGCAGATTGTGAATTACCAAAACACATACAGGTGTGTATGAACCTAGCCTCAAGATTTTTAGCTTTAAGGCCCCTTTCACACTGGGGAGCTTTACAGGCGCTATTGCACTAAAAATAGCGTCTGTAAAGCGTCTCCCCATTCAACCCAGTGTGTCCTTTCACACTGGGGCGGCGCGCTTGCAGGAATAAAATTAAACTCCTGCAAGTATAATTTTTCAGGAATGTGGGGAGCAGTGTATACACCGCTCCTCCACCGCACCTGCCATTATATTGAATGGGCTGTATGCCGCTCCGGGAGCGCCGGCACTTTTAACCCGTTTAACCCCTGTGGGGGATGGTTTAAAAGTGCCGTGCTGCCGCCCAAATAGCGACGCCATAGCACTGCTATTACAGCAGTAGATCACCGCTGATGATCGGGCGGTCCCAGTGTGAAAGGGGCCTAAGAGGAATTCCAAGTATGGAAAATTTTACATAGTTATTAGGGATGCACCGATATAATCGGCTGCCGAAAATTATAAGCTTAAAATAGGGTTATCAGCATTTTGTCAATAGAAAAAAAAAAAAAAAAGTGGCGATAATGGCCGCCAAAAAACGTGCGATTTTCATAGGTCACGAGACTCAAAAGCCACATCAAAAAATGCAACACGGGTGCATTTAATGTGTTCTTGCCCTGTTTTTAATGCATTTCAATGGGGAGGTGCGTTTCTGGTGCGTGTTTTTTAAAATATGCATCAAAAATATGGCAAGCAGAATTTTAAACACCGCAATGGAAGTGCAACGGACCAGTGTGAAGACATACATACAATTTAAAGGGACACATTTTTCATGAGCTTTTCTTGCACTTTTTTTTAATCGCAAAAGCGCTTCAAAAACTGCTCAGTGTGAAAGCAGACTATCAGCCGAAAAGGAGCTGATAATGGCTTAAAACAAATTCATATTCATTTAAATTCATGATATTGATTAAAAAGTCGAATTTAATACACACACACACACACACATATATATATATATATATATTTTTTTTTAAACTGGTCCATTTTGATTTCGGTTTTCAGCCCAGTGCATCCTGAATTTTCATTTCGTTGCACCATTGTAGCCATGTGCCCCCTTGGGGGTGGCTGGTAGTTGTGGTCCACCTGCCTGCTGCTCTCAATCACACAATTTTCCACACACCCAGAATAACTGAACAGGCCAGTACTTTGTTTTGTTTTTTTATTTGGGGAATAAACTTGGATAGGGATAACTGTGGGATGCCCAGAGATCAATCACGGGACCTTCTATATACACTGACCGTACATACACTCCTTCCTCCAGGACATACACTTGCTGACCGTTACTCTTCTCCTTTCTCTCTCCTGCACATACACTTGCTGTTCCAGGCCTGAAAGGCCTCCATGACACTTCCTTTCCCACCACAGCTAGCACATGGTGAGGCCCACTCTACTGCTAGCAGGGCCTCCGGACCACCCGTTGTGGGTAAGAGCCACGGGTTCCCAGTTGTGAAACCACGGGCCCTCAATTGTGTAGCCAAGTACGTTGGTGCTAGTTGGGCACAGGATGAACTATTACTCCCAGCCCATCCATCTTCCAGACCCCTCCGACTTACTTCACTTCCATTTTCCAGTGACACGACTTTCCTTGACTGGCTTCTCCAACTTCTACAGACTGTCCACTGTCTCCTCCCAGCCTGCTCCAGCCTTCTTATCCAGCTCTCAGTAATGGTCACTCACAGACACCGGTGTATCCTTTAAAAGAGTCCTCCATGTAGCCTTTCTGGTGCTCTCCTGCTCCCTTGTGCAGCTCCTGGAACCAACTCCTCTTCCTGGCTGCACCCAAGTCACCAGGCCTCAAGGTCACCCCCCCCCCCCAAACTGGGGGGGTCCCTTCCCGGATAGGGCCTCCACAGCATCTCTGCTACATCTCCCTCTTCCACCTGACACTCTCCTCCCCCCTTCTTGGCAAATCACTCTATTTAAGGAGGCCTGCCCCCTGCCAATCCAGGATTGGGGATTGGTCAGGGCTCCTCAACATACATCAGAAAGTGACACCTCCTCATCCACCCCCTTTTCCAGAACCTCTTCTGGCCCCACAGAGAAGGAGTATCCAAGGGGTTTTCCTTCCTGCAGTCTCCAGCCCTTCCTGAGCCACTCCCCAGCCCAGTTCAAAACAGTCAGGCCTGACTAAATTTTACCTCTCCTAGCAAAAACCCACTACAAAAAACACCTATCACTATGGGGGCGCTACACCACTAATAGTTATTTTGGTCCAACTTGGATCAATGTAATCATGCATATACCATACCTGTGGGATTCCTATAGAATCTGGAAATAACTAAAGTAAGCACTGCAACTTCAATAATCTATTCTAGCTTCTGGGTCCTGTGCTGAGCGGCTGCCATGCTGCATTGTGAACACAGGAGGCCAGCCACTCAGCATGGGCACCATTCAGAGAATGCGTTACATTTTATCATTTACATGATGTGACCGCCCGCCTCTTCAACTTGTCCAATCAGTGAATGCTTTGCATTCACTGAGAAAATTAAAAGCGATCTCTGAATGGTGCCTGTGCTGAGCAGGCAACCTCCTGTGTTTACAAAGCAGCAGGGCAACCACTAGCATCCCAGCACAAAACAGTGATGCCAGCCATATGCATAAATGTGGCGGTATGGCATAAAGCTATGGCTGTACACACACAACACGTGCATAGAGATAGTTGCTCCACTGGCAAGAATCAATAACCGGCAAACAGGCTGCATTCTCAGCATTGCCTTGGCCCCGCACAGATGTACACCCAGGGATGGGCACGGAAGTCAGTAAAGATCAGTGCAGCTGTCCACATCATTGATTTAAACAGGCTGACTGCACACAACTGCCTGGACCACCTGTGTCTCCTGGGCAGGTAACCACAGCCATCTGCACTGATGTACTGATCAGTGCCCCGGTGTGAATGAAGCCTTACAGCTCATAGTACCAATTCAATACACAGAGATCCTCAGTGCCACCTGCAGACCCTAACAGCGGCAGAGGGTGTATTTTGTATCGCTAAGAGACCTGTACCCTTGAGTATGAGGCATGTGTTACAAACTGTATGTGACAGAGAAGAGCGAGGCGGACCACACACATACCTCGAGTACTAAAAAAAGTCAGTTTGAAGCCACATTTTGGAGGGGAGTATCAACAAATACATTTGTTCCCTGTCATGGTGAGTACCCTATGTCCTGCAGGCTGCTGCTTCTTGTACAAATCCTTCCTTTAAACTGAAGCATACTGCCTGGATCAGCATTGACTGTAAACAATTTGCGCTGCTTGTCATTCACATAACTCAGACTATCATTGTCCAACAATACAACAAATTCTGTGAATAGAGGAGCAGATGAAAGACAGGATGTCCCCTGCCCAATGACAGAACTCAGACTACCGTTGTCCCACAATACAATGCTTTCTGTGAATGGATGACAGGAATCGCCCCTGCTCATTCACAACACTTTCCTGCACGATAGTCTGAGTACTGTGAATGGGAAATCCTGTCATTCATCTGCTACTCCTCCATTTAGAGAATGCATTGCGGGGCAATATTAGTCTGAGTTCTGTGAATGGGCAGGTGAGAACCTGTCATTGATCCACTCCTCCATTCACAGAATGCATTGCATTGTGGTTACCAGTTCTGTGAATGGGCAGAGCAGATCATGTCGTTCATCCACTCCTCCTCCGTTCATGGAATGTGGTGTATTGTAGGAGGATAATAGTCCAATTTCTGTGAATGTTTGAGGCAGGGAGGAGGGGGAGGGGTGAGGAGCACAACTCCCTCACACTCACAGCCATCTATGTTAACCCATGCAGCACCAGAAGATCAACACTTGGAGGCATGAAGAAGGGATGTTTACCTGCAGGGCATATGATAAACACCATTACCGGGAACCCCCACCAACAAAATGGCTAAACTTCAGCTGTAAAGATGAAAAACATCCAAATAACAGACATAATATAGGAGGCCAGTGTTTTATAGCAAGTTCAAATATACTTTAATACTCTTCTAACATGAAAGGGAAAACCTGATGGGTTGCTATTTAACAACTCCAATTTGGCGCCCAAATTATATACTCCACTTCTAATACATTGCCCCTCTGAGTAATTCTGCCAGCAACCATGAAATAACCATCAGCCTTTATTATCACACTTGTACGAGGTCCATGCACACACACGACCTCTTCACTTCCGGCCTAGCATCTCTCTCCACTTGACACTCACCTGCACACCCACATTGGTCTTCACGACAGCCGTATATCAAGTAAGCAGCGCAGCGAGCAACTTGCTATAACAAACGTTTTGAGCACGGGCCCTCTTCCAAAGGTACAATTGGCCTGTGCTGCAGTGACTGTCAGGAAAATAGACGTATTAGCGCTCAGCATAGTGTGGGCTTTAGGCACAGACTGGACACACCCATAGAAGGGCGGAAGTGTCATAATCACAGCAAGGGAAAAGAGGTGAGTTTGGTGTGTGTGTGGTGTAGTGCTGGTTGTGTTGTAAGTACAGAGCTCAGCTGGAAGGTATAAACTGCAATGCAGGAACAGTGAGTATAATACATGGAAGGTCATGTATATAATGCAGGATGAGTGAGTATTATGCAGGATCCGTGATTATATTACATGGAAGGTGATATGTACAATGCAGTATCAGTGAGTATATTATATGGAAGGTAGTATATATAATGCAGGACCAATGAGTATATTACATGAAAGGTAGTGTTTGTGTATATATAATGCAAGATCAGTGACTATATTGCTTGGAAGGTCATATATACAATGCAGGATGAGTGATTATATTACATGGAAGGTATAATGCAGGATCAGTGAGTATATTATATGGAAGGTAGTATATATAATGCAGGATCACTGAGTATATTATATGGAAGGTAATGTATATATCAGTGACGGCAAACCTATTTGGGCCCGAGTGCCCAAACTGCAACACAAAAACAAATAATTTTTTTCAAAGTGCCTAGCGGCGCTATAAAAAGTTATACACCGGTCAGTGCAGGGATAAGCAAGGACCAAGGCTGTGGCGGACCTCTTCCAAAGTACAGACCTTAGTGAAAGACACCAAGGTACATTTCAAATTAAAACCATCAATTAACACTGTCTACTATCTGCCCTAGTTCTACAAGTACAGATATGTTTAAAATAACATTTATATAAATTAGAGGTCGACCGATGTGGGTTTTTCTCTGGCCGATGCCGATATTTAGAAATCGGGGTGGCCAATGGCCCATACGTTAGGCCGATTTTTTTTTTTTTTTTTTTTTTTTTTTTTTTTTTTTTTTTTTCGGCTTCATCTCATAAAATAGAAGTTAAATGTGCTTATTCTTGTATGTATATGGTTCACTTAAGAGCCCTTTCAATATAGCCATATACCAGTGCCAGGAAAAACAGCATATACCAGTGCCAGGAAATACAGCATATACCAGTGCTATTAAATACAGCATATACCAGTGCTAGCAAATACAGCCACATACCAGTGCCAGGAAATACAGCACATACCAGTGCCATTAAATACAGCCACATACCAGTGCCAGGAAATACAGCCACATACCAGTGCCAGGAAATACAGCCACATACCAGTGCCAGGAAATACAGCCACATACCAGTGCCAGGAAATACAGCCACATACCAGTGTCACTGAAATGCAGCACACATGGAGATTCAAATTTCCCGCCCCCGTTGCGCTGTGATGATGTCATCACACATGCGCCTGTCAATCAGATAGAAGACAGAGCAGCCCAAGCGGCCGCAGTACTCCATTTGGCCACTGGGGCTGCTCTGCCTTCTCACTGTGTCTGAATGACACAGCGGCGCTCCTGAGTGTCCGGGAGCCCGTAGTCTAATGCGAGCTCCCAGGGCCGACGGGAGGGGGGCGGATATCAGCCTCATTTACATGGCAATCGGCCGATGCCGATTCATCAAAAAAAGGCAAATATCGGCCAACCGATATATCGGTCGACCCCTAATATAAATACTGCTTCTGGTATACGGTTATATGCGGAGTATATAGCACAGTGTACTGCGGAGTATATAGCACAGTGTACTGCGGAGTATATAGCACAGTGTAGGGCGGAGTATAAGGAAATACCAACTTATGTTGCTGAGCCTCAATCCAATGAATGAAATTGGCAGGCCAGAGAAAGTAAGGCTGGGGAGGAAAGGACTCCACACTGCATGCACATAACTTACTCTGCTCCACTGCCACTCAGTCAGTCGGCTCCTTGAACTTGACTTGCTGCCTTCCAGTTCCTCTGTCCTGTTCTCCCGCCGCGACCCGCACTGCACAGAGTCCCAGCCCCTCCCCCACAGAGAGATCACTCCGCTGCAGGAGTCAGGACTCCACTAGAGTGGGTGGCGCCCCGGCTGGACGGATCTACAGACAGCCACTAGCCAAGGAGAGAGAGACTGAGAGCAGAGACAAGCAAGTACGTTTAAAAAAAAGTCAGCGGCGGCCACGGGGGACACTCCTGGCATGCCCACAGAGAGGGTTCTGCGTGCCAGTGTGGCACACGTGCAACAGGTTCACCATCACTAGTATATATAATGCAGGATCAGTGAGAATATTACATGGAAGGTAATATATATAATGCAGGACCAGTGAGTATATTACACGGAAGGTAATTTAAATAATGCAGGATCAGTGCGTATATTGCATGGAAGGTAATATACAGTATCTCACAAAAGTGAGTACACTCCTCACATGTTTTGTAAATATTTTCTATCTTTTCATGTGACAACACTGAAGAGATGATACTTTGCTACAATGTAAAGTAGTGAGTGTACAGCTTGTATAACAGTGTAAATTTGCTTTCCCCTCAAAATAACAACACACAGCCATTAATACCTAAACCGCTGGCAACAAAAGTTAGTACACCCATAAGTGAAAATGTTCAAATTGGGCCCAAAGTGTCAATATTTTGTGTGGCCATCATTATTTTTCAGCGCTGCCTTAACCCTCTTGGGCATGGAGTTCACCAGAGCTTCATAGGTTGCCACTGGAGTCCTCTTCCACTCCTCCATGATGACATCATGGACCTGGTGGATGTTAGAGATGTTGCACGCCTCTATCTTCCGTTTGAGGATGCCTCACAGATGCTCAATAGGGTTTAGGTCTGGAGACATGCTTGGCCAGTCCATAACCTTTACCCTCAACTTCTTTACCAAGGCAGTGGTCATCTTGGAGGTGTGTTTGAGGTCGTTCTGTTGGAATACTGCTCTGCGGCCCAATCTCTGAAGGGAGGGGATCATGCTCTGCTTCAGTATGTCACAGTACATGTTGGCATTCATGGTTCCCTCAATGAATTGTAGCTCCCCAGTATCGGCAACACTCATGCAGCCCCATACCATGATACTCCCACCACCATGCTTGACTGTAGGCAAGACACACTTGTCTTTGTACTCCTCACCTGGTTGCCACCACACACGCTAGACACCATTTGAACCAAATCAATTTATCTTTGTCTTCAGCAAACTGTCTTCAGCAAACTGTCTGTGGGCTTTCTTATGCATCATCTTTAGAAGAGGCTTCCTTCTGGAACGACAGCCATGCAGGGCAATTTGATGCAGTGTGTGGTGTATGGTCTGAGCACTGACAGGCTGACCCCCCCCCCCACTCTTTCAACCTCTGCAGCAATACTGGCAGCGCTCATACATCTATTTCTCAAAGAGAACCTCTGAATATGATGCTGAGCATGTGCACTCAACCCCTTTGGTTGACCATGGTGAGGCTTGTTCTGAGTGGAACCTATCCTGTTAAACCGCTGTATGGTCTTGGCCACCATGCTGCAGCTCAGCTTCAGGGTTTTGGCAATCTTCTTATTGCCTAGGCCATCTTTATGTAGATCAATAATAAGAGCAATAATTTTTTTTTTTTTTTTTTTTTTTTTTTAGATTCTCTGAGAGTTCTTTGCAGTGAGGTGCCATGTTGAACCTCCAGTGACCAGTATGAGAGAGTGAGAACGATAACACCAAATTTAACACACCTGCTACCCATTCGCACCTGAGACCTTGTAACATTAAAGAGTCACATGACACCGAGGAGGGAAAATGGGTCATTGGGCCCATTTTGGACATTTTCACTTAGGGGTGTACTCACTTTTGTTTTCCAGCAGTTTAGGCATTAATGGCTGTGTGTTGTTATTTTGACGAGACAGCAAATTTACACTGTTATACAAGCTGTACATTCACTACTTTATATCACAGCAAACTGGAAAATTGAATACTTGCCTTTCTGTAATTCTCCTTTCCTGGTGCCTACCCATTGCAGCATACATATGGTTGGTTGCTCCGCCCCCAACCAACCCACGGGACAAAAATTAAATCTTTTTCCCAAAATCTTGGGAAGTGAGGACAGCTGGAACCACACTATAGTGTGCCATAAAGGTACTAAAGGAGGACCAACTTGACACTCGGCAGATGGTTCTGGTGAGACCTGTGCCAAAGCTGCCCAAGAAGCTGCTATTCCTCGGGTCGAATGAGCATTGACCGCTTTTGGAACTGGAAGACCACTAGCCCGGTATGATCTCTGAATTAACTGCACTATCCAGCTAGCTAAGGTTCTCTTGGAAACTGCCATTCTTCTCCTAACGTCCTTTTGGATAATAAAAAGTCGTTGGTCTTTACGAAGATATTGTGTCAGCTCCATATATCTATGAAGTAATCTGGCTACATACAGTTCATGCAATTTTTTTGGAGGCTGGATCTTCCTCGAATGCTTGCAGTACTCACTCCTGATTGGGGTGATATATGGTACTTTTGGAACAAACTGATGGATTGGCTGCAGGACCACTCTGTCCGGGAAGAAGGTTATGTAAGGTTCCTGAGCTCCCAGGGCCTGCATTTCTGATATCCTTCAGCCTGAGGTTATGGGGATCAAAAAGGCTGTTTTCAATGTACATGCTGCCATGGGCGTGAATAGAGGGGCTGTTAAGGTCTTGAGGATCAAGGATAGATCCCATTTGGGGTAAAGGGTCTTTCTAGGTCGCCTTATCCTTAATACTGCTTTTAAGAAACGGTCCACCAGGGGATGTAATGCCCAGCGAGTGTCCGTGAGGGCCGATAAGGCTGAAACTTGAACCTTTTAAGGTGTTAAGACCTAAACCCAGATCCAAGCCATTTTGTAGGAAAAGGAGAATATCCTAAACCCCTGGATGTAGTGGGTTTACTTGGTTAGTCTCAGCAAAGTTCACAAATTTTTCCCATACCCTATAATAGGTGTTATTGGTGGAGGCTTTCCTTGCTTGCAACAGAGTCTGAATCACTTCATGGGATCAATCGGAGTTGCCCAAACTTTCCCGCTCAATTTCCATGCCCTCAAATCCAGGACCTCTGGATGCGGGTGGGTGAATCTCCCTTGGAATAACGGGTTGCTAGTCAACGGAATGGTTAGCGGCCTGTCCTGGGCTAGTGTGAGCAGAAGTGGAAACCACGGCCTCCTGGGCCAATAGGGAATTATCGCCAGTATGGTTGCTTATTCCTTCCTCAGGCGTTGGAGAAACCTCCAGAATCAGAGGAGTCGATGGAAATGCATACCTTTTCTGGAACCTCCCAGGGTTGTACTAAGGCATCTACCCCCACTGACATCGCAGACGGGTATCTGGTAAAAAAATGAAACTCTTTTGTGTTCCATGGTGTCGCAAAAAGGTCTACTTGGGGCGTGCCCCATTTGCAACAAATCCACTGGAACACCTTCCAGTCCAGGGACTACTCGTTGTGGTTGCAAAACTCCCTCGAGAGCTGATTTGCTAGTTGATTCTCGAGCGCTGGTATATAGGTCGATCAGGTTACCTTCTGCCCACTTCAGGATTGGGGCTACTTCCTTGGACAGGGATCTGCTTTGTGTTCCTTCTTGGTTCTGCACATAGGCCACTGCTGCCCTGTTGTCCATCTGTAGCATGATGGATCTGTTTTTGATGAGAGGGGCTAAGTGCGAAATTGCCATCAAGGCTGCTCAGCTCCAGCACATTCGATACGATGCCCTCCGTGTCGAATCGCCATCTCCCTTAGACCAACTGGTCTTTGTAATGGGCTTCCCAGCCCCGTCGACTTATGTCGGAAGTAAGAATGTTCCAAGAAATGGGGCCCAGGACACAGTGTCTCTGAAGATTGGTTGGCCTTGTCTACCACCACAGACTGGATTTCATCGATAGAGTGATAATTTGCTGGGCAGATGCTCTACTCCAATTACCAGGCAGAGTGTTCTGCAGTTCTAAAAGCATATATGTTTGCTATATATTTGTTTAATTTTATGTTGTGATGGAATTATTTAGTTAATGATGTATGGTACTTACCTTGCCTTCCAGGACCTTGAAGTATTCTTAACAATAATAATCGTACAACCAAAAATACTCCTCTCCAATCTCCAGGCAGAGTATTCTGCAGTTCTAAATGCATAAACGCATATATGTTTGTTTTATTTTTTTTCTCCCACTGGATTGCCTCTTTAACTGCAATTTTATAAAGGGTTCAACCAACCCAAAATCGAATGCAGAGGGGATGTCCCCTGAAGTATCCCTCTCGTCATCAGAACCGGACTTGCTTTGAGCTGTAGTTCTCTCGAACCCCCCCGGGTGATGGGAGTGGGGAGTGCTGCCATGACGCCAGTTCCTTAATTGAGTCCTAGATTAATTTCCTCATTGTCTCTGTGGACTCTTGTTCGTCCTTCTTCTCTCTGTCACCCACCGCCTCCTGAAAACATTTTTGGCAGAATAATTTTCCCAGAAGGGCCTGCTTTCCGCACATCCAGCAGGAGGTCTTAAGGTGGGAAGAAGTATGTGTGGAATCGTGTCTGCCTGAGGCGTGGCGTGTAGACCTTTTGGGAACTATGAGAGGCCTGACCTAATGATTGCGTATGCCTCCATCCGCCGTGACTTCTTGATCTCCCATGGGAAGACTCCCTGCGGGATGAACTGTGGTGCGGGCAGTAATGAAAATAAAAGATAGCAATTTTAAGCACACCAAGATGCTCTTTTACCGAAAGAACTTACCTGACTGTTGCAGCCTCTTGCCTAGTGGTATGTTGAGGGTCTTTTGTTTGATGCGGTCTTGGACTAACCAGAGCGGCTAAAACAACATGCAATAAGATGCTCCCTATATGTATAATTTTTTTTTTTTAATCCAAGACTTTTCCTAATTTTATTTATTTTTTACCTTGGCAGGCCTCCATTTTCGCTAAATGAGCAAAAAAAGGAAAAGTGCTCCTCCGACGGCTTAAGAGGATGTTTTCCCCTTGAACTGCCAGCCATGTATTGAGCTCTCAGCTCGTTATTTATAGGTATACTGGCTTTGGGTGTACCAAGATGGCCGCCGTTGGCTTCAAACGGTCACCGCGCAAGCATTCCCCATGGCTCCTCCAGGACCTTCTGCAGCATGTTGGGAAGCAATGCATGTTCTGAGGCCACCAGATAGCGGGTAAGGAGTATGGAGGTGAGCCTCTTGGGTTTCCTATGGCCCCTGTTCGTTTGCAGATAGGGAAAACAAACTGCATGTTACGACTTTCTCAAAAGGCAAGGGTAAACCAAGGGGAGGTAATTGCTACAGAACCCATATACCCCCAAAAAAAGATCCACAAAAAAAAAACTGGTTCAATTTTATTTGTGGTGCATTTAGCAGCCCAAGTCATTTAAATGGCTTGGTAAAGGCTGGTACCGTAATCCTGTAGGCTAGCTCTAAAATTTATAGAGTTAATTTGGTCCTGTGGGTTGGTTGGGGCGGAGCAACCAACCATATATATGCTGCCATGGAGGCACCAGGCATTTTCACTAAGGGTGTACTCCCTTTTGTTGCCAGCGGTTTAGGCATTAATTTCTGTGTGTTGCGTTCTTTTGAGGGACAGCAAATTTACACTGTTATACAAGCTAAACACTCACTACTTTATATTACAACAACGTGTCATTTCTTCAGTGTTGTCAGTCACATGAAAAGATATAATAAAATATTTATAAAAATGTCAGGGGTGTACTCACTTTTGCGAGATACTGTATATAATATAATGCAGGATCAGTGAATATATTACATGGAAGGTTATTTTTATTATATACATACAGGATCAATGAGTATATTACATGGCAGGTCGTATATACAATGCAGGATCTTTGAGTATATTAAATGGAAGGTAATATATACACCCTGCTCCAAATTTATTATGCAAATGATATTTTTCTCATTTAACTAAATAATTGATGTAAACAACAGTCAGCATAATTCTCATGTTATCAACTCTTAAAAGAGTACAATTCAGATTTTATTGGAAAAACCTCCTAATGATAACAGTATTTTTTTTTTTTTTCAAAATAAAAAACTTACAATGCACTGTTCCAAATTATTACGCACAGTAAGTTTCAAAACACTTTATAGGTTGAAAAGAACTGAAAATTGTCATTTGTTGTGTTTGCAGCATATTTACTGAAATCAAAAGCTATTTCAATCAAACTTTGAACAACATTTTTAACAGGTCACGTTACATTTTAACATAGGACCCCCTATTTGATAGCAGCTTCACAAGTCTTGCATCCATTGAACTTATGAGCTTTTGGACAGTTTATGCTTGAATTTGTTTGCAAGATGTCAGAATAGACCCCCCCAGAGCTGCTGTTTGGATATAAACTGCCTTCCACCCTCATAGATCTTTTGCTTGAGGATGTGGCAAAGGTTCTCAATAGGACTGAGGTCAGGGGAGAATGGAGGCACCACCATGACTTTCTCTCATTTTATCCCCATAGCAGCCATTGATGCAGAGGTATTCTTGCAGCATGAGATGGTGCATTGTCATGCATGAAGATGATTTTATTACGGAAAGCATAGTTCTTCCTTCTGTACCAAGGAAGGAAGTGGTCAGTTAGGAACTCCACATACTTTGCAGAGGTCATCTTTACACCTTTGGGGACCCTAAAGGGGCCGACCAGCTCTCTTCCCATGATGCCGGCCCAAAACATGACTCCACCACCGCCTTGCTGACGTTGCAGCCTTGTTGGAACAGGGTGGCCGTCCACCAACCATCCACTACTCCATCCATCTGGACCATCCAGGGTTGCACGGCACTCATCAGTAAACAGGACTGTTTGAAAATTAGTCTTCATGTATTTTTCTGCCCAATACAGCCGTTTCTGCTGGTGGGCATTGGTTAGTGGTGGCCGAATGGAAGGTTTATGCACAGTTGCAAGACTCTGGAGGACTCTACACCTTGATGTCCATGGAACTCCAGAGGCACCGGCAGCTTCAAATATCTGTTTGCTGCTATGTAATGGTGTTTTAGCAGCTGCTCTCTTGATCCGATGCATGGATCTGGCAGAAATGTTCCTCAATGTGCCTTCATCTGCACAAACCTGTCTGTGCTCTGAATCAGCCACAAATCTCTTAATAGCGCGATTATCACGCTTACGTTTTCGTGAAATATTCAATGTTTTCATACCTCGTCCAAGGCATTGAACTATTTCACTCTTTTCGGCAGCAGAGCGATCCTTTTTCTTCCCCATATTGCTTGAAAATGGTGCTCTGCTTAATAATGTGGAACACCCTCCTTTAGTAGTTTTTCCTTTTAATTGGGCTCATCTGGCAAACTAATTATCACAAGTGTCCGACATTCTTTTCAGTGATCAAAAGAGCCCTGAGACACAATGCCATCCATGAGTTAAACTGAAAAACAAAATATTTAATCTTTGTGACACTGAAATAGAATTTGCATAATAATTTGGAACAGGGTGTACAATGCAGGCTCAGTGAGTATATTAAATGGATGGTAATATATACAACGCAGGCTCAGTGAGTATATTACATGGAAGGTAATATATACAATGCATGTTCAGTGAGTATATTACGTGGATGGTAATATGCAATGAATTTTCAGTAAGTATATTAGATGGAAGATGATCTATACAATGCAGGTAAGTATTTTTTATAGTAAATCTGCAGACACTATACAATAGCAGCTGAGCTACACAAAAAAAGTCCAAAGCTGCTGGGCAGCCAGAGAAGGAGCTCCAGAACATGTGAAAGACAGAAAAGAGACTAGCGCAAAGGCTTATAGTGTCATATATTAAAACAAGGTGTTTACTGTTAGACAAGTAAAATGCACTCACAAGCCATCAGAAGGCTAGGGGGCCGCACAAATGTCACTGGAGCCGGTGCTCTGGAGATCTTGCAGGGATGGATGAGCTGCAAGAGCCGAGACTGCATGAGGAGGAAAATTCTGTTTGTCAGTGGTAGTCTGCCTGCTTAAAGGAGATGCTTGGGTAAGCGTTTTTGAGGAGTGTTCTTTCTTCTTCAGGTAGGTGCTTGCAGCTCTCCATCCTGCTCTATGCCTGGGAGATCTCCAGAGCATCGGCTCCAGTGACACTTTTGCGGTCCCCCTGCCTAAGTGATTTTGAGCCTAGCCTCCTGATGTCTTTTGAGTGCATTATACTTTTCTTTAAAGTGGAGTTCCACCCAGTTTAAGTCAGCAGCTACAAAAAGTGTAGCTGCTGACTTTTACCAATCCGACACTCACCTGTCCCAGGCTCCAGCGATGTGGTCGCCCGAGGGCTCGCTCTTCTCCCCCCTCCCCTCGGCGGCGCCGGCATCACAAGTGTGGGCACCCGGCTTGGCTTCAAAGCCATGCGCGAGTTGCACTGCGCCTTGTGAATGGCTGGCATATCTTATGGGACCTGTGACGTGTCCCAGAAGATCGTCGGGTAGGAAGAGAGGAAGTCTCACAAGCTGAAAAAAAGACCTGCATGGTTCTACTGGATTTAGTTCACCTGCACTGGGAAATGTATGATTTATTAGCCGCTTAACCAGATTGATGCCATGGCTGTGCTGGAGGACTGCTAAGGTCTGTATACCTCCCCTGTTACTTCTATATAGTAATCACAGCCGAGTCCCTTTCCCAGGCTCTGCCAGTGCGTGCCCCCGCTGGTTGCATCCCCCCTGTCCCCCTACTGCCCACTGGCCCCCCCGCTTGTTTCATTTTTTTTTTTTCCCTATATACACACCTAACCTCTTTAACCAATGTGAGGAACCATGAATCGGACTGAGACAGAAATGCAGTAAAAAAAATCACACCTACTAATATATTGGTAAAAAATGGTACAGATCAGTAAATGTGTCAAAACATAGCTAGGGGTTGGCAGCCAACGTGAGTAGTCAGACAGGCCAGTAATCGGGAAACCACAGATCAGCTGATCAGCTTAGTCGGAGGCAGAAGAACAGGATCAGGAACCAGAAGGGACGTCAGCCGAGCAAATTCTTTCACAGAAACACAGCAGAGAATCTCTAGATATGTTTGACCAAGGTGAAGGCACAAAAGGAATGAACAAGGCAGTTTAAATAGTTAGAAGGGGCTGGCTGTAGGTGGGACTGACGAGCAGGAAATGATCACCAGCTTAGCCACTGTATAAACCATGAGTGCTGACAATTATCCAACAGCTGAGGAGCCTGAGCACAGAGAAGAGGGCTGCTTAGAGCCCAGCCCTGACAGTACCCCTTCCTCAACGACCCCTCCCCCTCGGAGTGGCCCCATGTTTGAGGGGAAAACGTTTATGGAAAGCACAGAAGAGGATAGGAGCATGTACCTCAGAGGATGAGACCCAAGATAATTCTTCCGGACCATACACTTTCCAATGAACAAGGTACTGTATGTGCCCACAGAACCTATGGGAGTCAATGATGGATTGTATCTCATACTCCCTCAACCTGAGGTATTCGTTATGTCCTGTCCTGGTGTTGCATGCAGGCGAAGACGTGGTGCAGAGGTGGTGAAGCGGTTGCACATCAAAGATTTTAATAATGAAACATGGAATACATTAGAAATATGCATATTGGAAGGAAGATCTAATGTGTAGGCCACTGGGTTGATCTTACAGAGAATACGGAAAGGCCCAATATACTGCCATGCTAGTTTCAGTGAGGGAACACTGAGTCGGAGGGTATGAGATGACAGCCAGACCCTTTCTCCAACTTGGTAAGAAGGCACAGGTAAGCGTCGGCGGTCAGCATGGAGTCTCTACCTCTCACTGGCACGTCGCAAGGACTCTTTTGCCCTGTACCCAAGAGGAACAGAGATCATGGAGATGCTCCTCTAAAGCAGGAATTCTCTAAAGAACATGTTTAGGCAACATGGATAGACCATCGGGAAGGGGCATTGACAGCACTATTGTGAGCAAACTCCACCCAAGGCAAGAGGCCTGACCAGTTTTTATGGTGGTCAGAAATATAGAAATGTAGAAACTGCTCCAAGGCTTGGTTGGCTCCTTCTGCGACTCCATTGGACTGCGGGTGATACGCTGAGGAGATGGAAAGCTGAATTCCAACTGTGCACAAGCAGCTCGCCAAAACCTGGACACAAACTGGCTACCCCTGTCTGAGATGACCTTGGGTAGCCCATGTAACCAAAAGATCTCCAGAGTGAAATTGGATGCCAGTTCTTTGGATGTAGGCAACTTCAGTGGAATACAATGGGACATCTTCGAGTACTGGTTAACCACCATAAGAATAACTCTGTTGCCCTGGGAGTTTGGTAACTCCACAATAAAATCCATAGACAAGTGTGTCTAAGGCCTCTCTCCATTGGGTATGGGTTTTAGGAGGCCCACTGGAAGGTGTTATGGTGTTTTAACTATGAGCACACACGGAAAAGTGGCCACGAAGGCTGTAACATCAGCGCGGAGACTAGGCCACCAGAATTGTTGAGCAATAAACCAGATGAGTTGATTCTTTCCTGGGTGGCTGCCTTGGGAAAATGGTAAGTCTGGAGCAAAGCAGTGCAGAGATTCTTAGGGACAAAGCAGTGGTCACAAAGAGTAGGAACCAACTTCATCTTGAGGAGAAAAACTGTTGTGGCAATGCGTCAGCCCTTACATTCTTGGTACCAGGTAAGAATGAGACTGTATAATGTAATTGAAGCTTGGCAGAAAAAGAGCCCATTGCGCCCTTCTGGGAGATAAACGTTTTGCCTCAGAAAAGAATGTTAGATTCTAGTGGTGAGTCAAAATGAGGACCGGCACAGTGGTACCCTCTGTCAGAACTATGATAAGAAATGGACATATTTCATAAACTTCAGATGGAGATGTAAGTTTAGTTAGGCCTTAAAACAGAGGTCAAGCTTAGGGCAAGACACATGAGGATTTTCAAGGTAGAATATCCTATGTCCTTATCACTTGGTTATAGATCTGTAAATAGGTTGTTTGAGAAACTGAGTATATAAAGAATAGATTTTATGATCTCTAAACAGGATTTAGTTGAGAAAGCTGTGAGGTAACAATAGAGACTTGGTAAAACCAGCAAAATCAATTGTTTTTCCCAGAGGAGAAAATCCATTGTCAAACAAGTCTTAGGCCTCATGCCTCATGCACACGGACATTTTTTACCACCGCGTTTTTTGCAGCTCTCCATGTTATTCAATGGCACCATAAAAACGCTGATATTTTTGAGCTGTAGATAGCATCGGCATTAGTGAGCTGAAAGTAGAACCCACGGTCAGCGCGTTCCGAGGCTGAAGAGTTTTATGGCGTTTTTGACGCTGAGCCGGCAAACCGCTCGCTAACGCGCATTGACGCCGTATCGTCGTCAACCGGCGTTTTTAGCACTGGCATTTTCAGGTTAAATAGCAGAAGAATGTTTGTTTTTTTATTTTCAACAAAACTCCTATAGACGCCGATACTCACTATATCAACAGAAAGATGTCTAGATATATAGCATGTTTTAATCATAGTATCCACAAGCGTGATATAGATATTCATATTCAATCATTTTAGGCGGTATTAATTATACCCTTATATCATACCCGTTACCAGAACTCTTAAAGCGGAGGTCTGAGGTAGGAAAAAAAAAATTAAAAGTCAGCAGCTACACATACAGTAGCTGCTGACTTTTATTAATAGGACACTTACCTGTCCTGGAGTCCAGCGGTGTCTGCACCCACCGCCGATCTTCGGATCGGGGGACGGGTGCAGCCGCCGCCATCCCGGGTAAGGGAACCCGGACGTGTAAGCAGTACAGCTTCAGGCCGGGCACCTTACTGCGCATGCGCGAGGCTCTGCCGTGCTCTCCAGAAGCAGAGCGAGCAGGGAGGAGGGAGCCGGGCTGCTGACGTCAGCGGCCGCGGCTGCCGGCCAGAGCTCCCAGATGTGTGGAAAAGGACACCTGTCTAAAGACAGGTGTCCTCTTCCCCCTCCCCCCCCAAAAGGTGCCAAATGTGACACCTGAGGGGGGGGGGGAATCCAACCAGTGGAGGTTACACTTTTGGGTGGAACTCCGCTTTAAATATAAGATACGTTTGCGATAATCTAGTCAGACACAGTGTAATATTTTCTACGTAATACAAAATATTTTAAGTTAAATATTTCTGTTCAAAGATGACCCTGGGTGGTTTTAGGGTCAGTGACAATTCGCACAAAAGGGATGTCCTGGCAGGTTGAAGATTAAGCCCTCATCCAATGAAAATGAAGACCCTCCTTGTGGGCCAGGTTATGGAAATTGTTATAAGGGTATTTGTGTAGAATTAAAATATAAGTTCACGGACTAGTTCCCAAGGGATGGACTGATGCACACCCCACTGACACTCCATCCATCATCTCCATACCTCCATCCACTCATACACTCCCTCACTCTCATGAAGACTCCTTTACACTTTCTACAGGGTGGGCCATTTATATGGATACACCTTAATAAAAAGGGAATGGTTGGTGATATTAACTTCCTGTTTGTGGCACATTACTATATGTGAGAAGGGAAACTTTTCAAGATGGGTGGTGACCATGGTGGCCATTTTGAAGTCGGCCATTTTGAATCCAACTTTTGTTTTTTCAATAGGAAGAGGGTCATGTGACACATCACACTTATTGGGAATTCCACAAGAAAAACAATGGTGTGCTTGGTTTTAACGTAACTTTATTCTTTCATGAGTTATTTACAAGTTTCTGACCACTTATAAAATGTGTTCAATGTGCTGCCCATTGTGTTGGATTGTCAATGCAACCCTCTTCTCCCACTCTTCACACACTGATAGCAACACCGCAGGAGAAATGCTAGCACAGGCTTCCAGTATCCGTAGTTTCAGGTGCTGCACATCTCGTATCTTCACAGCATATGTTTTTTTTTAATGGTTTTTATGGTCAGTAAAAAACAATACCGGGTGAGCTGCTCCTTCCAGGAGGTACCGCCATTCCTCCAAAGCCGACTTGATGGCCTGCAATTCCCTATCACCGACATCATAGTTCCAGCAAGATGGTGCACCACCACATTATGGGTGTCAGGTCCGAGCATTCCTAGATGAACAGTTTCCTGGCAAGTGGATTGGTCGTCGTGGGCCAGTTGAATGGCCCCCAAGGTCTCCCGATCTGACCCCCTTAGACTTTTATCTTTGGGGTCATCTGAAGGCAATTGTCTATGCTGTGAAGATACGAGATGTTCAGCATCACCCTTTTTTAGTTTTTTGTGTTTCCTCCAGCAGGAGGAACACCTCTGGTGGGAGCCATGGTCTCTTGGGGCTATCTTGAGAGACAGGGGTTCTCACCTGTATATTGCTTTTCATCTGCAGGAGAGGTGATCCTCCCACTTACCCCTGGCTGGATGGTTCCGTGGGCTCCCTCTCCCCCTACCGTGCTCTGGGAGAACCTGTACTGCCTGGGAATGCGGCCCAGTTTTTTTGAAGATGAGCGGTGTGGGGAGGCCCGCCCACATATCGGGACGGCAGCTAGGTGAGGTTGAACCAGCCGCCATTGTTTTGGTGGCCGGGGAGAGCTCTCGGTGGCGTCCTGTGTACACAGGAAGAGGCGACACTTCCAGGTCAGGCGCGCAGCGTTATTTCCGGCTGCAAGCGCAGGGGGAGAGGACAGGGTCACCTGGTGCCTTTAAACTTCTGGTTCTGGATTGGCGCAGCGGCGCTCTTGAATCCACGAACCAACTTTTTCAGCCACGCAACCGTGGTGCGCTCTGCAGTGGAGGAAAGCGCAGTGGAAAGCCAAGGCACCTGCAAGGCCAAGGTAAGGGACAGTGTACCTTCTTACTGTGGCCATTTTTTTTCCTATGGGTCATCACCCCCCCACCCCCCTCCACCTGGGAAGGAGCTCTACTTAGTATCCCTGGGTGGCAGCATGGTGGCTAGCAACAGCTAGAGGGTTAGCGCTTCTGCTAGCAGTAGGGGCCCCCTACGAGGTTTGTTGTGCTGGTGGGGCTTACTTGGGCACAAGGAAGAATAGGTCCTTTCCTAGTGCACCTGGGTGTTTTTTTTGGTTAGTATATGCCTGCTGTGTCCATTTCAGTGTGGTCTTCTATTGTTTTTCTTCTGTTTGTCCACGCTAAAAGCTCTGTTCACCAGTGAAAAGAAGGTGCCCACTTTGCAAGGAAAAGTTAAGCGAATCCTGGACAAAAACTCTTTGTGAGGAATGTATCTCGGATTTAGTCAAGGAGTCACCATCCCTTTATGCCAACCTGGTTACAACCCCTAAGGATGAGCTCTGGGCCACTTTTTTCAAGCTTTCAGATCAAATCTGAGAGAAGAGCCGGGACCCTCAGGGGAACCCAGGGCTCTGCAGCCATTATCGGTGTCCCAGGGGGCTTCTCTGGTACATGTGGGAGGTCCGGCCTCCCATGTAACCCCTCAAGAACCTGGTTCCCCTGCTCGAGAGTACAGATTCTGAGGAAGAGGAAAATGAGACTGATGCCACCTCCTAAATACAAGTTGTCCCTGGAAGAGGTAGGGGGACTCATGAAAGTAATGCACGCTACCTTGGGGATAGAAGAGAAGGAGCTCTCTGCACGACCTAATGTACGCAGGTTTAGAAGACTGCAAAGGCCGCACTTTTCCAGTCCATTGACTTGTTACGGACATGATTAAACAAAGAATGGCTGGAGCCGGAGAGGAAACTATTTTTTTTTTTCTTGGGCCCACAAAAGAAGATTCCCGTTTTGAGGATAGTCCTGACTCCATCTAGAACAAGGTTCCAAAACTGGATTCCACTTTCTAACAGGCATCAAAGTTAACTGACCTTGCTTTTGAAGATGTGGGCATGCTAAAGGAGCCCCATGGACAAGAGGATGGACCTACTCCTTAAAAGAGCTTGGCAATCGGTGATGTTCAATCTGAAGCCAGCAAAGGCAACAACATATTTTGCTAGGAATTTAGAGCACTGGGTTAACCAGATGAAATCCCATATTGCGGATTCCCCAAAACAGGCAATTTTGGACTCCTTTACAACGTTGTCTGCAGCAGTGTCAGACATTGCAGATGCCTCGGCAGAGTCCATACATATGTCGGCTAGGTCTGCAGCATTAACAAACTGTTAGGAGGGCTTTATGGTGGAGACATGGCATCAGAAAACAGGCTGTGTAGTATCCCCTTTTTAGGGGATTTGCTGTTTGGTTCCGAACTAGAGTCCATCCTTGACCGCACAGTCGATGAGAAGAAATTGCTTCCGGTCAAGAAAAAGAAGGTGCAGACACACAAGTGTTTTTTTTTCTGCCTCAGAAAGGTAAAACACAGGTTAAAAGGAAGCCATGGTCTTTCCAAAAGCCCAAATGTAGGATTGGCACGCTCTTCAATCCTCCTGCGGCTTCCGGAAGTGACTCCTTCCTCCCAGTCGAAGGAAGACTCCAGGAGTTTCTTCCGCAGTGGGGAGCCATTACACCAAACCAATTTTATTTTGAACATGCTCTACCAGGGTTATGCAATCAAAGTCACGTAAGCACACCCAAGAAGATTTCTGGTGACAAACGCTCCAAGGGATCCAGTCAAGTCTCTCGCCTCATCCCCTAATTCAGGAACTGAGATCAGAGTCATTGTTCCAGTCCCTACAATGGAGTATTTTCAGGGTTTCTACTCGCATGTAATCCTTGTACAGAAACCCTCAGGAAAGTTCCGGCCCATCCTAAATCTCAAAGGGCTAAATCGCTTGGTAGAGTACAGAAGATTTTGGATGGATTCCACCTTCTCGGTCAAAAACCTGCTGTACCAAGGGTGCTACATGGCATCAATAGATTTACAGGATGCCTACCTTCACATACCTATTGCCGCCAGATCCCAAAAATATCTGAGGTTGGCATTGAAGGAGGGGAAGGAAGTGATACACCTGCAGTTCAGAGCACTCCCATTCGGCCTGTCATCAGCTCCAATCGTGTTCACGAAGGTAATGGCCATCTCTGTGATTCCTTATCTGACGATCTGCTGTTTTTTCGCTCAGACCAGAGAAAAACTTCAGCAGAACTTGGTCAGATTGAGCTAACCTGGAGTCCATAGGATGGAACTTAACCCTCCAGAAGTCAAAACTGATTCCCTCACAGGAGGTGTTATTCCTGGGGTACCGTATCAGCTCAATAGAGCAGAAGGTTTTTCTTCTGGAAGCAAAGGAGGAAGATCATGTCAGCACTGGGAACACTGTCCTCTTCCATAACTGCAATTCAGTGGGCAACAATTCACTTCAGACCCCTGCAAAGTTTCCTGTTAAAAGTCTGGGATCACCAACAACACTCGCTGGACTCACTAGTAAAGGCCCCCATCCAGGTAAAGTCTTTGGCGGTGGAAGCACCAGACAAGGTTCTCAGAGGGTCTGTTATGGTCTTTCCCAGTCCAAGTAAGGCTGACAACGGATGACAGCTCCTGGGGGGGGTTTGGGGGCCCACATGAGCGATCGATGGGCCCAGGGCTTGTGGTCCACAAGAGAAGCAGTAAGATCTTCAAATTGGAGGGAACTAAAAGCAATACAAATGGGCTTGCTAACATTTTTCCGGAGAAGTTCAAGGATTACATGTACACATCCTATCGGACAATGCCACTGCAGTGGCCTACATAAACAGGCAGGGAGGCACCAGAAGCAGAACTCTTCAGTGCCTAGCAGGAAGTATTCTAAGCTGGTCAGAGCTCCATATTCCATCCATGTCTGCATTCCATCTAATCTTCCATATGATTGTCAAGAAATGGTGGCAACCAAAAGTCGACCTCTTTGCGACTCAGGTCATAAGAAAAATACAAAAAGAGGATACAACAGTAATCCTCATCACTCCATTTTGACCCAAGAGGGTGTGGTTTCCATCACCTCTCCAAATGCAACTCGAGCCAGTTTGGCACTTTCCGTTGAGACAGGACCTGCTGATACAAGGCCCTCTGTTTCACCAGGAGGTAGCGAAGCTAAAACTCACAGCTTGGCTTCTGAAGAGAAGCTTTTGAGGAGGAAGGGGTTTTCAGATAGGTTAGTTGCTACCCTCCTATCTAGCTGGAAGAGTGTTATCAGAGCAATTTATTTCAAAGTCTGGAAAGATTTCAACTCCTGGTGCACCAAGTCCATTAACCACTTTAAGACCGGGCCTCTTTTTGGAGTTCTGTGTTTGCAAGTTAAAACCAGTTTTTTTTTTTGTTTTTTTTTTTTGTTTTTTTTTTATTTTTATTTTTTTTGCTATAAAATTATTTGGAATCCCCAAACATTATATATTTTTTTCTAACACCCTAGAGAATAAAGTTGTGGCCATTGCAAAACGTTATGTCACACCTTATTTGCACAGCGGTCTTACAAGCGTCATTTTTTTTTTTTTTTTTTTTTGAAAGAATTATGTTTTATGAGTTACAAAATAAGACAACAGTAAAGTTAGGGCATTTTTTTTCATATTGTGAAAGATCATATTGCGCCGAGTAAAATGATACCCAACATGCCATGCTTCAAAATTGCGTCCGCTCGCGTAATGGCGACAAACTTTGCAACATAAAAATCTCCATTGTCGACGTTTAAAAAATTCTACAGGTTAGCAGTTTTGAGTTAGAGGAGGCCTGGTGCTAGAATTATTGCTCTCACTCTAACGATTGCGGCAATACCTCACATAATGGTTTGAACACCGTTTTCATATGTGGGCGGGACTTGCGTATGCGTTCACTTCTGCATGTGAGCTCGCGGGGACAGGGCGCTTTCAATTTTTTTTATTTATTTATTTATTTTTTATTTAATTTTTATTTTGACACTGTTCTTCTTTTTAAAAAAAAAAAAAAAAATTTGATCACTTTTAGTCCTATTACAGGAAATGTAAACATTCCTTGTAATAGAAAAAAAAGCATGCCAGGACCTCCTTAAATATGAGATCAAGGGTCAAAAGGACCTCAGATCTCATATTTACAGTAAAATGCGAAAAAAATGGCAGTGCAAAAAAAAATTGTATTTTTAAGACCATTGGACTGAAGTGACTTGTGACATCGCTTCCATCCTGCCATGTTACGGCTTCAGCCGCTCACTCGGCTCACGGACACTGGGGGGAACGGACCCGATCATCTCTGCCACAAACCGGTGGGAGGGGGGGGCACCCCTCCCGCCGTTGATTAAAGGGATCCCACGGCGAATCCGCCACGGAGACCACTTTTATCTTGTGCAGAATCGCCGGCACAAAAAAAAGATACCGGGGTTATGGTAGCTATCTGCTACCATAACAACGGTATTTCACTTCAAACTGCCGCTGTATTATGACGGCGGGCGGTCTTGCAGTGGTTAAGGGATGTCTTCTATTCTGGAATTCCTGCAAGAAGGAGCGGATAAGGGCTCAGCAGTGCAGGTTGCTGCGCTGGGAGTATTTTTGGAGAAATCTATCTCATCGGAACCCTTGGTGATCAGATTCTTCATGGCCCTCACCCAGTCCAGACTGGTTGTGGTCAGAGGCTATCCAAAATGGGACTGGTCTGTTGTACTACAGGCCCTGTCCAAGCAACCCCTTTGAGCCTATGAATTTAGCTTCCCTGAGACTGATTACACTGAAAGCTGTTTTTTTTTTAGTTGCTATATCAACAGCTCGAAGAGTTGGTGAGCTTCAAGCCTTGTCAATCAGGGAGCTATTTTTTTCAGACCGAATTGTTCTGAAGGGAAAATCCCAATTTTTTTACCGGAAGTCGCTTCAGTCCAAAATCAAGCTCAGGAGATTATACTTCATACATTTTGCTCTAATCCATCGGGAAAGGAGGAAGAATGTCATACCCTGGATGTTAAAGTGGTTGTCAACTCGTGACAATCACTTTAACCTACAGGTAAGCCTATAATAAGGCTTACCTGTAGGTGCCCTGCATATCTCCCAAACCTGTACAGTTCAGGAGGTATGCAGGGTAGTAAATGTGCCAACGTCATTTTGGCACATGTGCAGTGAAGAAACTGACTCGTGCCATTTCTCCACTGTGATCGTTGCCCAACTCCAGCCAATCACAGAGCCAGAGTCGCAGCCCCAGAAGGAAGGGGGGCTTAAGATGGACGCCGCCAGCACCGGGGACAGCGCTGGACGTCGCAGGCTTCATTTGCAGGTAAGTGGCACATAATGGGCTACTATGCGATGCATAGTAGCCCATTATGCTTCTAGTTTACAGGGGATGTAGAAAAAGTAAACCCGGTCTGGGTTTACTTCCTCTTTAAAAGATCAAATCCTAGATACGAATGGAGCGCCCGAGACAAAGGTGTAAAAGTTGCAAAGGTGGATTTTATTCAGTAGGAAGAATAGTAAAAAATGCCAACGCGTTTCGGGGGTCAAATGGCATCCCCCTTCCTCAGGGCTGTTGTTCAATCAGTTCAGATAGGAGGATGACTCTTTGAACATGCATCAGATCTCCATATGGACTGACAGCCAGATATCTGAACTGATTTGATCTTCTATGTGAATCGACACGTCAAGTCGTTTACAGCGGTAGCAGCCCAGGCCCCGCAAGAGGGCGTACCATCAAAATTTCCAGATCACGCCCCATAGAGGCACTGGATATTGGGGATCTACCCCTATCTCCCTACAGACGATATCCCCAAACGAGGGATTGTGTTTCCAGCGCGGTCTACTTTCCATTCTTTGAACTTCCTCTTTAAAAGAGCAGTCTTAAGTTACCTTGAAGCCACTAAGGACTTTAATTTTATTCTTCCCTTCTTCTTCTTCTCTTTTTTTTTTTTTTTAACCACGTCCGTAGACCGCCTAGAAAAGGAGTTATTCAGCTTGATTTCATACAAGAGTCTGGCTTAGTCACATCATTGTGGTCTTTTTGCTATCTCTTTATTCTTTTCCAAACTGTATAAAATCCAAATTACGTTCCATATATCTAAAAGAAAAAAAAAATACAAAAGCCGACACAGCACTTTGGCCACTTCCCACAAAAAATGAACCATTCCCTTTACTAACCCTCCCCCCCCCCCTTTATACACCCATGAACCCCTCCCCCCCGGCCTCCCATATCCTCTCGCTTACTCTATGCAGTTTCCTTTTCTGCCACCCTCAACTATATATATATTCCTTTTGATTTTTTAAAATCTTACCCAGTTAATCAATTTTCCTGACCTTTCCTCTACTTCTTCCATTTTGGTACTTTTTAACTACTTTCACACTGCCTACCGTATATTCACGGCGGCAGTGTGGCTGCGTTCCGTGAATCCCCGTAAATAAGCTGCGATCTGCGGGTGGCCGCTAGGGGGAATGCGCGCCCGCCGTACCCCTAAGGAGTGTGCCCGCGGAACTGATGTCCGCCGGCAAGCCGCAATGAGCGGCCACAGCAAAAGAACAGGGAACCGCCGATGTAAACACGGCGGTTCCCTGCTCTGTTAGTGGGGGCATAGGAGATCTACTGATCCCTGTCACTGGGATCAGTTAGATCTCTTATGCCCATGGTAGCCCAGCCCCCCCCCCCCCCACAGTTAGAACACACCCAGGGAACATAGTTAACCCCTTCACTACACCCTGCAGGTTAACTCCTTCAATGCCAGTGACATTTACACAGTAATCAGTGGACATTTAAATTTCTGATCGCTGTATAAATGTCATTGGTCCCAAAAAAGTGTCAAATGGTCCGACATGTCCACCCCAATATCGCAGTACAGCTAAAAATCGCAGTTCGCCGCCATTACTAGTAAAAAATGAAATTAAAAGCCCAGAAATTAATTCTCATCATCCGTAAACCCGGCCACTTTTGCGCAAACCAATCAAACGCCGATTGCGTGTTTTTTTTGTTTTTTGTTTTTTTTTTTTACCAAAAATATGAGGAAGAATATAAATCGGCCAAAACCGATGGAAAAAAAAAAACGTTTTTTTTATAATTTGGGATTTGTATTTTAGCAAAAAGTAAGAAAAAAATTTTTTTTTGCAAAATTGTCGCTCTTCTTTTGTTTATAGTGGTGATCAGAAATGGCGCAGAGGCAATCAAATACCACCAAAAGAAAGCTCTATTTGTGGGGAAAAAAAGGACGCAAATTTCGTTTGGATACAACGTCGCACAACCACGCAATTGTCAGTTACAGCGACGCAGTGCAGAATTGCAAAAAGTGCTCTGGTCCTAAACTGGGAAATCCTTCCGGGGCTGAAGTGGTTAAATATTCCATATTAACTATCTTGTCCACCCTATTACACCATTCTATTAATGGGGGGCTCTCTGTTCTATGCCAATATTTAGGTATTAGACCCTCCGCTGCATTTAAAAGTCCAGTAGTATTGTTTTTACATATTGTCTAATAAGGCCCCCCCCCCCAATGGAAAAGGCATGTCCATGGGTCCATTGTAATTTCTACTTCCGTTATTTTTATTAAATGTATTACTTTACCTCAGTAATCTTTACTAGTGGGGCATTCCCACCATAAATGTGCCATTGTCCCCTTCACCTTACATCCTCGCCAACAGAATGCAGACTTATCCTTCTGAAATCTCACCATTCTGTCCGGCGTTAAGTTCCACCGTGAGAGACACTTGTAGTTAATTTCCCATGTTTTTCTATCAGTTGCAGTTTTATGTGCCAAAAGTATTATTTTTTTTCCCATCGTCTACCCTCCACCCTTGCACCTAAATCTTCCTCCCATCTATCAATGTATGGCGGTCTCTCCTCTTCTCCGAGTGCCAACAGCACCTTATACAGCCCTGAGACCCCTCCTTTAGTTTTTTCTAGTTGTACATATTTTTTCTAGTAATGATGGATCGTTCCCCGGTCTCAGTGGGTGCGGCAGGGAGTCCACCAAATGTTTCAATTGGAGATACCTCCATTCATTGATATTACAAAACTTCCCACTTTGTTTTAATTCTTCGAGTGTCCCCATTCTACCTTTAAACATATCTTTTAATTTTAATGCATCTTTTTTAATCCATTTACCAATCCATTCCTCTTTCCCTGGTGCAAAATAACTAGTTCCACATAGTGGAGTGAGTGGGGAGTTATACTTCCATTTCCCCTCCAAAAAGATATTATCCCATACTTTAAATACAGTGTGTGTAATATCACTGGTGTTATCGTCAAAACTCCTATGTTCCGATGGCATCCATACCATCTTCCCTAATCGTGTCTTACTAATCGTGTTTTCTAATTTCACCCATTTTTTTTTTCTTCATTATTCTGAACCCATGCGATCACCCGTGTCAGAACATTTGCCTTTATAATATTTTTTTACATCTGGTACTGCCAACCCACCTCTTGCGTTTTCCCTATTCAATACAGAGGATTTTATCCTCGGTTTTTTATTTTTCTAAATAAGTGTCTGAAAAAAAACATGTGGAATGCTAATTGGCAGCATTTGAAATTTTTTATATGTAATTTTCGGTAGTGCGACCATTATCGCGTTTTATACGACCTACCCAGGGCAGTGGTCTGTGAGTCATTTTCCTCACTTCCTCCTTTACTTCGTTTTAATAGGGGAATGTAATTTGATTGGTAGAGCCCTTCCCATGTTGCTGTCAGCTTGATTCCCAAGTAGTTTAGTTCTTCCTTATTCCACTTAAAGGGGAACTCTCTCTGTAGCTCCAGCCCCTCCTGTTTGCCCACGTTAATATTTATGACCTCAGATTTACTATAGTTGACTTTAAAGTTCGATATTTCTCCATAAGTTTTGATCACTTTCATTAAATTAGGTATGGTTATCCTGGGATTACTAGCGTAAATTATGATATCATCCGCATAGACGGCTACATTATGTTCTTCTATTCTAACCCCATTTATATCTTGATTTTTCCTAATTACTGCAAGTAGAGGTTCCATAGACATAATAAATAAAAGTGGGGAGAGGGGGCACCCTTGTCGTGTCCCATTTTCCATTTCAGAGGCTGGGGACAAAGATACATTTATTCTCACCTTTGCTTTGGGATGGTTGTACAATGCCAGAATCCACTGGATCATCCTACTTCCTATGCCAATTGTTTCTAGGGTCTGGGTCATGAACCCCCAGTCTACCCTGTCAAAGGCCTTTTCAGCATCAATTGACAGTAGCAGACTAGACTGTCCATCCCTCTTAGTTTTCTGGAGCAACAGGGTTCTTATCCCGTTGTCTTTCCCCTCCCTATTCGGGACAAAACCCACCTGGGTCTTCCTTAACCACTTTTATCACTTCTTTTAATCTAGACGCCAGCACCTTAGAGAAAAGCTTTGTGTCTGCATTTAAAAGTGATATTGGTCTATAGCTAGAACAGAGTCTTACCTTTCCCCTCTTTAAGGATTATTGTAATTGTGGCCATTAAGGCCTCACTTCTCATCTCCCAGCTATTGCTAATACCGTTCATATTTGCATGCTATAGGGGAGAGTATCTTCCTATAATAGCATATTCAGAATCCATCGGGACCCGGACTTTTCCCCAATGCTGTATTAGTTATTGTTAGGTTGATCTCTTCTACCATTAAGGGGGCTTCTAGCTCGAGTGCCTGCTTCTCTTCTATTCGTGGTAAATTAGCTGCTTTCAGAAAGTCCTTAAAGTGGATGTAAGCCCACCACCCATGCAGTATCAATTAATGACACAGTATTAATGTGTATGTATACATGCAAGCCTCCTGCATCTATTCCTACCTTTCAAATGTCCTTCCTGTAAGCACTAGCAGCTCTGTAAAACTCTGAAATCAGATGGTGTCTGTGTTTGGTGGGTGGAGTTGTGATGTCACAAGCTTCCCCACCCACCTCTATACTGAGACATTGAGGAGGGAGGGAGGGGGCGTGTAAAATTTTTTCTGCTGTGTGAAGGAGATAAGCAAATTGCTTGTCACTCACAGAGCAAGGGGCGGATCGACTGTGTATTTCCCTGTTAGTCGGACTTTCTCTTCCTGAAAAAATAGAAGTTCATTACTCTCAGTTGGATTAACTCTTTGTGGCAAGACTGGGCGCAGATGATGACATGCTATACTCTACCAGGCAGAATTATTAATTCAATTTTTTTTTTTTTTTTTTTTTTGGGTTTACATCCACTTTAATTTTTCTTATCCTCTGCTCCTCCTATTGGGGAGTCCCTGCCTGTTTAACTGAATATAATTTACTGTAATATTTTTGAAAGGTTTTGGCAATCTCAGATGTTTTTATATACAGTGTCTCCAGCTTCATTTTGTATCCTTTCTATATAGCTCCTCGCTTTCTTTTTATTTAAGGTTCTGGCTAGATGTCTTCCTATTTTATTTCCTCCCAGATACCTCCCTTTTTTAATTTTATTATAGGTATTCCGAGTCTCCTGTTCAATTAAATCTTTGAGCTCAATTCTTTTTTTTCCACCAAAGCCTTTAGTACTTCTACTCTTTCTCCCTTTTTTATGTTTTTGCTCCAGCTCGTATATTCATTTTATTACCTCCTCCATCTGCTTTGTTCTTTCTTTTTCCTCACCCCTATTTCGATCAATATCCCCCTTATATAGGCCTTATGGGCTTCCCATACATTTTGGTGCTGCCACCTCTTCTGAACTATTTAGCTCAAAGAATTGGGCCAGTTAATTTTTTATTTTTTCTATGGTGTCTTTGTCATTAAGCAGTTCTTCATTTAACCTCCATTCATACCCTTTCCTCTGGTCCTCCGGGAAACCTAGTGTCATGGTCGCTGGAGCGTGATCCGATAGCGTTGTCACCTCGATATTTGTTGTAATCACCTGCTCCAGCGCTTCACTAGGATATAGTCTATGCTTGAGTATGTCTCGTGCACAGGAGAGCGGAACTTATAATCTTTAACTTTAGAGTGTTGTGTCCTCCATATATCTATTAGCTGGTTCTGATGTAATTTCTTTTTAATTCTTCTCAATTGTACGTTGCGTATCCCCTGCACCTGGGACGTACTATCCATCTCTGGCTCCATGGTAAAATTAAAGTCTCCGGCTACGATCACCATTCCACTTAAATTCCTTAAGACTTAAAAGTCTTTCAATCACATTGATCAGAAAACCAGTGGGATTCTTGTTTGGGCAGTAGACATTTACTAAAGTGCAGTCTCTATTATTCAACCTGCCCTTCAGGAATACGTACCTCCCCTCTGGGTCTGCCAAACTTTCCCCCAGGACAAACTGAACCCTTTTAGAGAACCCAATAGCCACCCCTTTAGTTCTTTTAGACATGGAATCTCCATAGTACCAAGTTGGATAATTCTTTGAATATAATCTTGTATTAGAATCGTGTGAGATATGCGTCTCCTGCAGGAACGCAATTTCTACTGAGTAACGATTTAATTCTTGTAGTATTTTATGTCTTTTTGTGGGGCAATTTAGCCCTCACACATTATACATTAATAGACTTACTAGTGACTTTTCTTCCCAGTCCCCCCCCCCCTTCCCCGCATTCAAGGCGGGGGGGGGGGCTAGGAAGACAGCAGAGGGACAAAAGCAAAAAATATCTTACGTCTGCACCCCTCCTTCCACCTACTTTTTCCGGTAGGAGACCTTCCCCTTCCCTCCCCATTCCCTACGGGGGCATATAGGTCTACCCATGACCTTTCTAACTGGGAGAGGGTCAGATTGTGTATCCCCCCCCCCCTCAGTTGCCCCAAGAGGTTGAGCACTAACAGAAACCCCAGCCGGGGCCCTCCCACTTCTCCCTCGGTGGAAGACCTCTAGCCTTCCTGATCCCAGGTATCCAAGCACCATACCATCCTGATCTTATAATTCCTCCTTCCCACCTCCCCCCGACCCACTGCCTCCCCTAAGTCTTCTTATTTGTTATAGCCCTCTGGGGAGTGCGTTGCCATGATTGATCATCCACCACAAGCAATCTCTCTTGGTCCTCGATCCATCCTGGCATGGTTGGCATAACGATGTCTAATTTCCTGCAAAAACCTTCTGTTTCCTCCGGGAACCTCAAATTTGTAGATCGGCCTTCTTTTTTTCCTATTAAACATGCTGGAAAGCCCCATGCGTATTGAATCCCCTGTATTCTCATTTGGTCCAGCAATGGTTTAAGTAATTTTCTCCTCTCTCTTGTTTCCCTGGCCAGATCTGCAAAGACCTTAATTTCCGTTTCTTCAAACTTTGCAGGGACTCCAGTTTTCAATTTCTGCCAGATTCCTTCTTTGTCTTTATAATTATGAAAGCGAACTATAACATCTCTGGGTACTTCTTTCACCAGGTTGGCGGGTTTCCTCACCCTGTGCACTCTTTCAATTTTGATCTTCTTTGTAGCTGAGTTCACCAGCATTGGGCCGAACACGTTATCCATAACAACATTTTGCAGGTCTTCTTGTGGTGACTTCGGTATGTCTCCAATTCTTAGGTTTTTCCTTCTGCTACGTTTCTTTAGATCTTCTAGTCTGTAATGAGTGTACCGTTCCCTCCGGACACTGTTCAGGTTTTTAAATTCCTGATCTCCCCTGCTTGATTATCTAATTTGTCCTCCGTCTCTTCAACCCTTTTTACTATTTGACTCAGATCCTCCCGTATGGTTGCCATATCTCCTTTAAGTGACTGCTCGAGTCGGTGGAACATTTCCGCCATCTCTAACTTTGTTGGTATTTGTGCCCTTGTTTGCTGATCTTCCTCACTTATATTTTGCAGCTCACTTCTCTTTTGATCTACAGGGTCTGTTCCCAATGATTGTCTATTTTGTGTTCCTTTATTACTAGCGTCTTTTTGTTTGCTTTTTGCTCCCAGTTGTTTTACCGGGCCACTCTACTCACTTTCTTGCACCATGTTTTTTTTAATGGTATTCGGGCTTTAGCTAGTTTTTGGGGGCTTCACCCCTGCTCCCTTCACCAATTTACCCATACAGTAATTTTAGAAAAAATATTGTAGGCGATCAGTGTAAGGGACCATAGACCAATCCCATCCCAATATAGCAGTATCCAGCAGCAGGTCTTTAGGGACCTGTTGCAAAAGAACTGCCATTTCTTGGCTGATGACATGGTGATCTCCAAGTATATTAGGGACCGTCCCGAAGTGGTATATAGGAGGTCTCCGTCGCTGAGGGACAAGTTGGTTCATAGCCACCTTGTACTTTTGACACCCACAGTGGGGGCCACTGGAGGACTGGGCACCTTTAGATGTGGAGAGTGTACATAATGCCCCTGGATAAATGAGGGTACGGTCTACCAACTCCCCAGGGGGGGACATATCAGATCCAGGGCCTATGTGGACTGTCAAGCTGAAGGAGTGGTCTATATGGCCAATTGTAAATGTGGTGCCTTTTACATGGGCAAAACTAAGAGAACCCTCAGTAGAAGAATACAGGACCCATCTGTATTCTGTAGACGCTGGTTTGCTGTATACCCCCATTTGCAAACATCTGGGACTTGATCACAGTTTCGACCCCTCATACGTATCATTCTTCGCTTTGGAGAGGGTCTCTCCGAACCCTCAGGGTGGAAACTTTGATGCAGCCACCCTAAGGAAGGAAGCAAAATGGATATACAATCAAAGAGCTACTGAATTTCCAGGGCTCAATACATACTTTACATTTAATGCTTTCCTCTAGCTAGATATTTTGCTTTCTGCCTTCTGCTTTATTTTGATCTGTGTTAGGACATCAAATTGCCTCATAAATCCAAACCATATTGTGACTGGTGTCTATGACTGTTTGAGGTTAAGCACTTGCAGCAAAAAATATTGGTTGACCATGGAATGTGGTCCTTTTTTTCTTAGTTTTTTTCCTTTTTTTGCTTTCTCCTTTTTTCTTTCAATATTTGGATGTTTTTTTTATTCTAATTATATACATGATTATAAACAATTAAAACACTGCGCTAAAATTATTTTCGTAATGGTGAAACTCTTGTGTAATAAATATGTGTAAATATGTATAGAGATTCAATACATAAATACCTAGCTACTGCTCTAAAAATAAATCACTGTAAACATTCACTATATTAAATCATAGTAAAAAGCAGCGCTACAATCAATAAATCAATAAAATATAGTGCAAATAATACAATAATGTGCAAAAAGTTCATGCAAAGTCGCAGCAAAAGTGCCAGTGCAGACTATATGTGCAAGACAAACTGGTGCAAAATTGCGACAATATAAGTGTCCATAAACAGTCCTCCTTTAAGTGTGCAGCATCAATCCTTCATACTTGTTTCCATCACCATAAAAGACCGCATGCAGGTGATCACACCAGAGGCTTACCAGATGTCTGGATTAAAATCGCCTGTATATCAGAGAAAACCTCAGCCAAATATTCCTTAAATGAGGTCCACACTTCCAAGGAACAATCGATCCCCCATGTATCACTCATAAGAAACAGAGAAGATTCCTCATAGTGTATCTCTTTAACCACTTCAGCCCCGGAAGGTTTTGCAGCTTTAGGACCAGAGCACTTTTTGCGATTCGGCACTGCGTCGCTTTAACTGACAATTGCGCGGTCGTGCGACGTTGTACCCAAACGAAATTTGCGTCCTTTTTTTCCCACAAATAGAGCTTTCTTTTGGTGGTAATTGATCGCCTCTGCGTCATTTTTGATCGCCGCTATAAACAAAAGAAGAGCGACCATTTTGCAAAAAAACCCAAATTTCTTACTTTTTGCTAAAATTCTAATCCATAAAAAAACATTTTTTTCACCGTTTTTGGCCGATTTATATTCTTCCTCATATTTGCGATAAAAAATCGCAATCGGCGTTTATTGATTGGTTTGCGCAAAAGTGGCCGCGTTTACGGATGATGAGAATTAATTTCTGGGGTTTTTATTTTTTTTTAATTTTTTACTAGTAATGGCGGCGATCTGCGATTTTTAGCGGTACTGCGATATTTCAGCGGACATGTCGGACATTTTTGACACTTTTTTGGGACCAATGACATTTATTCAGCGATCAGAAATTTAAATGTCCACTGATTACTGTATAAATGTCATTGGCAGTGAAGGGGTTAACCTGCAGGGGGAGATCTAGGGGTTAATAGTGTTCCCTGGGTGTGTTCTTACTGTGGGGGGGTTGGGCTAACATGGGCATGAGAGATCTAACTGATCCTAGTGACAGGGATCAGTAGATCTCTCATGCCCCACTGACAGGGCGGGGAACCGCCGTGTTTACATCGGCGGTTCCCCGTTCTTTTCCCTGTAGCCGCTCATCGCGGCTCGCCGGCGGACATTTGGTGGCCAAAAGCAAATCGCCGTTTATTTACGGTGATTCGCGCAGGGCTCCCCCACTGCCGCCGTAAAAAGACGGCGCGCGGTGGGGAACCGTTTAAGCAGGTGAATTTATTTAAAAGGATAAAATTGCGCTTGCATCAAACCATAAAATCATTCGCAGTGTGAAAAAGCAGAGACATCTACCAGTCAGCTGTTCCTCGCTCCTCTCCTCTCCTTAGCGAGCATACTAGCCTCTGGTGTGCCTGATGCATCAGCTCTCCTCGGGCCGCCGTGTAGCCACGCCCCTACGTTTCGTCACTTCCGACTTGATCACAGGGCTCAAGTCGCAATTTTATCCTTTTAAATAAATTCACCTGCTTAAAGAGATACACTATGAGGAATCTTCTCTGTTTCTTATGAGTGATACATGGGGGATCGATTGTTCCTTGGAAGTGTGGACCTCATTTAAGGGATATTTGGCTGAGGTTTTCTCTGATATACAGGCGATTTTAATCCAGACATCTGGTAAGCCTCTGGTGTGATCACCTGCATGCGGTCTTTTTTGGTGATGGAAACAAGTATGAAGGATTGATGCTGCACACTTAAAGGAGGACTGTTTATGGACACTTGTATTGTCGCAATTTTGCACCAGTTTGTCTTGCACATATAGTTTGCACTGGCACTTTTGCTGCGACTTTGCATGAACTTTTTGCACATTATTGTATTATTTGCACTATGGTTTATTGATTTATATACATGATTATTTATGTAATTATTTGTTTTTTCTGTTAATGCATTGTTTTTAAAAAATCGTTTCTTTGCTTGGTGGCTGGCAGGGGGCGCTGTGCGGCGATCGGGTCCATGATTTGATCTCTGTCCCTTATGTAAATAGGGCTGGTTATTTAGGATGTCTGGGAAAGGAGGGAGTGTTCATCCCGGGACCCTCCGTCGTTTCTATCCCCCCCCCCCAGGTGAATATACACCTGGGGGAGGCGGAGGTGCGTGTTGTCCTGAGGCTGTGGTGGATGCGTGGTGTCCGCTGACATTCGGGGCCCCGCGCATGCTCCGTCTGACACACGGTGACGCCGAGAGGGCTACCCTCATATAGACCGGGGACGCAGCCAGGCATGGAAGCAGGAATGCCACGCTGCTGCGTATCCCCGGTCCGGAAATAGCGTGGGAAGTAGGATATTGGGATTGAGTAAGATTTCGGACGGTTTCTTGGGCATGGTGGCCCACTCATTATGGGGGTAACGTTGATGCATTGGGAATGTTTTGGGGAACCGTTGTATGACCCTCTCTGGGGCTTCTATGGCTATCTCACCCGTCAGGAAGCGCAGTGTTGCGTGTTCCGGGGCATAGATTGTGACGATAGATTCGGCTTAATTATTATCCCTTAATTATCCCTTAATGTTGAACAATATACATATATATACATATCGCTGAGATATCTTTCCCTGAGCAGTTATACACTTGCCTTACAGATATATAGCTTGGACTGAAGATAACATTTTGGTGTGAGGGTTAGCCCAGTATCCATTCAGATCAAAGGGGGTGCACCTGGCGCCACCTACCTGTAGGGGTTACGGGGACCTGCCCGTTCCTGACTAGTCTGCACAGCGCTGCTCTGCCAAGAAACCAAGTGAGGAAGGGTGAGCACAAGTCTAATACAATGCTATGAAATCCATGCATGATGATGTGTAAAATATCACTGATATATTATGTTTGATTAATAGATAATCATGAAAAGTGGAATAAATCCTGAAGAAGCAATGAGTTTTGCGAAACGTTGATTAATATTCCACCCTCATCAATTTCAATGTACTACTGAATGTGTAGACATGTATTTTGTATGTATTTTGTATATTGCACAAGTTTGTACACAATTTTATTGAGTATGTTTTTAAATATGCATACAATAAAGACTTATTTTTAAGCATGTGCTCACTTGGACCTAATACCAATCCATAAAAAGTCCCAGGTACACCCTCTGATGAGACTGTTTGTTTACCTATACATTGTTTCCATATTGCATTTTTTCTCCAGAGGAAAAGCAAGCAACAGGTAGGGAATCTTCAGGCCGGAAGAGGAGGGATGTCTCCAAATCTCTTACCTCAATCTACTTGTTAAATAATCATAAGTGCGCAAATTACTTTTCACCCTAGGCTTTCCACGTTTTCCGGTACGTCTGCTTTTAGACCTAGTGAACCACTTATAAAGCCCCGTCCTCCAATTCCTCCTCTCTCGTGGGACCGCAGCACCCCCGGCTTTGTCACCTTACCCCACTCACCGCTCACGTCAGGCCTTCTGTCCTTTCCCCCACCGTTCCGTGTCGTCCGGGAACTGCTGCTGCCTGTTCTGATGCACTCTGGGCAGGTCACTAGGCTGGAATAGCTGGGCGCAGCACTCTCCACTGTCCATTGCTACTGCCGCCTCTTGCTCAGGTTCCGTCTTCCTCCTTCCTCTATCGGCATTATACTGGCTTGCCTTCCAACTTTCAGCCCCCATACCGCTCCTTGGTACTCCAGAGCCTCCACGGGGATCCTCCGCTTCAGAGTGCTCCCACTCTATGAGCGTAACACCGGCGTGTCTGCTGCGGGGGGAGGCAGGTGTCCGGGGGGGTTTTACATGGGAGAGGTACAGAGTCTCATCCGTCCTGCCTGTCGCTTTACCAGCCTCGGCGCGACCTCAGCACGGCGGATGTGTGGGATGGCTCCCTGGGATCAGCGTTGGCTCCTAGGCTGGCGCCATGCTTGACTCCTCCCTCCTCTGCCGCCACTTAGGACTTTGGACGGTCAACGCATTTGTTTCATATGCCGGTAGTAAGAAAGGAAGACAAGTTACCAGAGGAACTATTGCCAGATGGCTAAGAATGGCTATCACAGAGGCCTATTCCCTTTCAGGCCAAGAGAGTTCTGTTTGTATTCAGACACTTTCTACAAGAGCTTTGGCGGTGAGTTGGGCAGAAAAAGCTGGTTCCACCCCCAAACAGATCTGTAAAGCTGCTACGTGGACGACCTTGCCCCTCATTATAGGTTAGACCTCCTGACGGCAGGGCACCAGGCTTTCGATAGGAAAGTCTTACAGGCGGTTTTCTCACCCTAATGGGGTAAGTCTCGATTATCTTCTCGGGTGCTGTCCTGAAGAACGTTTTGGGTAAATTCAAGTTAGACTTACCGGTAATTTGTTTTTCAATAGTCTTTCAGGACAGCAATAACCCGCCCTTTTGTTGCTGTATACGATGATATAACTGTCACTTATGTGTTTAACCTGGGGCTGGAGGTTCTCTACAAACAACTGAAGGAAACCAAGTAGAGGCCTCCTATTAAAGCTTTGGATGATGAGGTGTTTCCTGTTGTGGGAGGAGCCATGATCTCTCAGGTGCTGTCCCGAAAGACTATTGGAAAACAAGTCTAACTTGAATTTTTGTAGTTTCCAGGTTATTGACATAGCAAACGTCTAATTTTATTTCACGTTATTGAACACTTACTTACCTGCAGTATAGTAATGGTTTAATTTGTGAAATACAGACGTTCTATTAATAGTCTATTATTTGGTTATTGATCTTAGAGAAGTTCTGGTCAATTCTGTGTAATTTAAAGAGTACAGCACTCCCATTGTGGGTGTTTATCTATTAACGTTCTTAATTTTATGTGACCTTGTTTGTGGCAACCAATATATAACTATTTTTGTATGAATACATGTCTGATTAATATCCTATTTTTAGTCTGCGTTCGTACTAAATGATCCTGTATCTTAAAGATATTCTTGTTTAAAAAATACTCGTACATAAATACCGTGCAGGAAAAAGTTTCCTCATAAGCATGACACCTGAAGGAGATGCCTCCATTTCTTTAAGAGCTAAAATGATAGTTAAAGAGGAAGTAAACTCAGATTGGGTTTACTTTCTCAATATAACCATGTAAAGTAGAAGCATAATGGGCTACTATGCATCGCATAGTAGCCCATTATGTGCCACTTACCTGGAAACGAAGCCTTGCGGCGTCCAGCAATGTCCCCGCTCCAGGCCGCGTCCATCTTCTGCCCCTCTTCCTTCCGGGGCTGCGACTCCGGCTCTGTGACTGGCCGGAGTCGCGTGACGTCACTCCCCGCATGCGCGGGAACCGCCAGTCACGGCAGAGGGTCAGAGGAGAAAAGGCACTGTGCATGTGCTGACATGACGTCGGCACATGCAAAACATTGCATATCTCCTGAACCATGCAGGTTTAGGAGATGCAGTGCACCTACAGGTAAGCCTTATTCTAGGCTTATATGTAGGTTAAAGTGGTTGTCACAGGTTGACAACCACTTTAACAATTCTCTGTCCCCAATCTCGTAATTGCATTCTGCAGGAGACAATTTCTTAGAAAAGTAGCCACAAGGATAGATAGCACTCTGAGGTAGGACTTTGAGACAGAAGCACACCTACACCAGTCTCAGACTCCACCTCCAAGAATGAAGGTGTCAGGAACCATGAATCGGACCAAGAAAGAGGTGCAGTAAAATCACACTTTTTAATAAAAAAGGTAAAATGGCAACAGAGTAAACGTGGTCAAAACATAACCAGAGCGGATAGTCAGAGCAAGCCAGTGAGACAGGAGTCCAGAGATCAGCGAGGTCAAAGAAACGGCATGCAGGGTCAGTAGCCAGGAGGAGAGTCAGCCGAGCTGGGTCTTGAATCCAGGAATCAGATTAACTTATTTGGTTCAGATGGTGTCAAGCATGTGTAGCAGCAACTAGGTGAGAAATACAAAGACAAGTGTGTCTTGCCTACAGTCAAGCATGGTGGTGGGAGTGTCATGGTCTGGGGCTACAATTCATTGAGGGAACCATGAATGCCAACATGTACTGTGACATACTGAAGCAGAGCAATTATCCCCTTCTTCAGAGACTGGGCTGCAAGGCAGTGTTCCAACATAACGACCCCAAACACACCTCTAAGACGACCACTGCCTTGCTAAAGAAGCTGAGGTTAAAGGTGATGGACTGGCCAAGCATGTCTTGGGCATGTCTTCAGACCTAAACCCTATTGAGCATCTGTGGGGCATCCTCAAACGGAAGGTGAAGGAACGCAAGGTCTCGAACATCCACCAGCTCAGTGATGTTATCATGGATGAGTGTAAGAGGATTCCAGTGGCAACCTGTGAAGCTCTGGTAAACTCCATGCCCAAGAGTGTTAAGGCAGTGCTGGAAAATAATGATGGCCACACAAAATATTGACAATTTGGGCCCAATTTGGACATTTTCAATTAGGGGTGTACTCACTTTTGTTGCCAGCAGTTTAGACATTAATGGCTGTGTGTTGAGTTATTTTGAGGGGACAGCAAATTTAAACTGTTATACAAGCTGTATACTCCTTTACATTGTAGCAAGGTGTCATTTCTCCAGTTTTGTCACATGAAAAGATATAATATATTTACAAAAATGTGAGGGGTGTACTCACTTTTGTGAGATACTATATATAACAGCAGAGCTGGTTTAACAAGGCAGGATATGATCATCAGGTGAGACAGAGTGGAAGCTGACGAGAAAAAGGGGGTATGGGGATGGAGGGAAAGGACACGTATATCGGATCAAGTTCTCTATTAGTATGGCCGACTCACCACAAGCAGGGAGACTGGCAATTAACCCTCATCTGAGCAGCTTGCTCTGACAAGGGAGAGCTGAGCCCAGCCCTGACAGAAGGGTAACGTAGGATTGGCCGGTTGAAGGTCGATTGCGCAATCATACGACCGGTGTGGAGACAAAAGACTGGCTTGACCTTTATTGTTAAATTCGGTAATGTGGTACTCCTCTGGCATGGAGGAGACTGAAGAGGTGCTAAAGACTTTAACCACTTTCTGAAAACATGTTTTGCTGCACTGTGGTGACCAGGAAAGAACCTCCAGCACGATGCCAATCAAAAAAGGGGTTGTGCTTCTGTAACCAAGGATAACCAATGACCACCGGGTAATGACGCGAGGAAATGACTTAATATTGGATTATCTCATGGGGAAGAGCCCCTACGGCCATGGTCAATGGAGCAGTCTCATGAGTCATATGAGCAGGCTGTAAAGGTCTCCCATCAATAGCCTCAATGGCAAGTGGAGTGGCACGAAGCTGCAGCAGAATCGAGTGCTTACACACAGACACTATCTATGAACACGCCTGCAGCCCCAGAGTCGATCAGAGCCTATGTATCGATGGACGACTCAGACCAAGAAAAGGTAACCGGAACTAGAGGCTTATTCTTCAGGATAACTGGGGACATAACGCCATCTAAGGTCTGTCCCCTACAGAACCTCCAAGGTGCAGCCATTCCCTCGACGGGTAGGACAAGACTTCAAAAAGTGACCTGCCTGGCCACAATAAAGGCACAATCTCTCCCTCCTCCTAAAGGCCCTCTCCTCTGCAGAGAGATGTGTGAAGCCCAACTGAATGTTTTTTGCTGCACTGGTGGACTCGGTAGCAGGAAGCAAGCGAGGTGAGGGATGAAAGGGTGGGAATGCAAAGCTTGGAGCCAAACATACAGGAGGCTTCCACAAACGCTCATTAAAGGAAGGTCTCTCTCGGAGTCTGGCGTCAATGAGAATGGCAAACAAGATTAATCAGCAGCCATGAGGGCCTCCTTGTTCTAAGCAACCTCTGCTGCCAGAGTACGGAATTCAATGGCGTAATCGGCAACAGTTCTTGTACCTGTTTGATGGACATGAGTCTCTTGGCAGCAGAAGTGGAGCGAGCGGGAACATCAAATACCCTTTTAAAGGGTGCCACAAACTCAGGGTAACTAGGACAATGGGTTTTTGTATCTCCCAAGGCTCTATCAGAAAGCAAAGAACTAATGAAGCCTACTTTGCTTCTGTCTGTGGGGAACGCCTGGGCAGCATCTCAATGTATATCCATAGAAACCCTCTGCATTGAACTTGATTGCCCCTAAATTGCTGGGGAAGCGGAGCAGAACCAGACATACCTACTTACAGAGATAATATTCGAGGCGGGTGCCTGCACAGAGACAGAAACGGCAGCAGGGACAGCCTGCAACATTGGTTGTACCCAAACAGCCACAGTGGGAGGATCCAGATGAGCAGTGCGAATCAGGAGCGTCTAACGCTTTGGCAAACTGATCCATATGGTGGTCCTGCTCATTCAATCTGGAAAAAATATTACCACTAGGTGGATTGCTTGCATCTTCTGAATTCATAGGCTGCGCCTAATGTCCGAAACCATGAATCGGACGGAGACAGAAATGCAGTAAAAAAAATCACACCTTTTTAATATAATAGTAAAAATGGTACAGATCAGTAAACCTAGTCAAAAACATAGCCAGGGATTGGAAGCCAACGCGGGTAGTCAGACAGGCCAGTAATCGGGAAACCAGAGATCAGCTTAGTTGGCGGCAGAAGAACAGGATCAGGAACCAGAAGGGACGTCAGCCAGGCCAAGTCTTTCACTGGAACACCGCAGAGAATCTCCAGATATGTTTGACCAAGGCAAAAGCACTAAAGGAAGAAACAAGGCAGTTAAAATAGCCAGAATGGGCTGTCTGTAGGTGGGACTGAGGAGTAGGAAATGATCACCAGGTGAGCCACTGTGGAAATCATGAGTGCTGACAATTATCCAACAGATGAGGAGCCTGAGCATAGAGAAGAGAGCTACTGAGAGCCCAGCCCTGACAAATACATCGGCATATCCTCCCTGTAACCAATACAACAGGATGCACTCTAGGCGCATGATACCACTTGCCATGGGGGTAGGGCCTTAGATCCTTATCGCACACATCTATTGTCTTCTCACAATGCCTGTTATATTGCCTGAGTTTCGTCTGGCCTTATTTTAATTTATACGATTATCTTATTATCCCACTTTCAAGAAGCTTGCATTATGTTGAACATGTTTTTCTTCCCTTTTTTGTTTATGTACTGAAAATTTCATAAATAAAGAGTGCCAAAAAAGGCACATTCAAGCCAATCATATATTCCACCATAAAAAGAATGTTTTCAAAGTTAATCTTCCTGCCCTACCATGGAGTACTTGTATACAGGGTGGGCCATTTATATGGATACACCTTAATAAAATGGGAATGGTTGGTGATATTAACTTCCTGTTTGTGGCACATTAGTATATGTGAGGGGGGAAACTTTTCAAGATGGGTGGTGACCATGGCGGCCATTTTGAATCCAACTTTTGTTTTTTCAATAGGAAGAGGATCATGTGACACATCAAACTTATTGGGAATTTCACAAGAAAAACAATGGTGTGCTTGGTTTTAACGTAACTTTATTCTTTCATGAGTTATTTACAAGTTTCTGACCACTTATAAAATGTGTTCAATGTGCTGCCCATTGTGTTTGATTGTCAATGCAACCCTCTTCTCCTACTCTTCACACACTGATAGCAACACCGCAGGAGAAATGCTAGCACAGGCTTCCGGTATCCGTAGTTTCAGGTGCTGCACATCTCGTATCTTCACTCATTTCAGTCCATTCCAAATTCCCAATCGTCCTACAGGAGTCCCCCTAAACCCAAGTGTATCCAATTATCTTAACCACTTAACAACCGCCCTATAGACAAATGACGTCTACAGGGCGGTTGCTTAATTCTGGGAGGACGTCTATTGACGTCCTCCCAGAATCGCGCTTCCCGCGCGCCCCCTGGGGCGCGCACACGGGAACATCCATGACCGTCGGGTCCGGGGGACCCGACTGATCACGGATCGCGGTGAATGGCCGCTGTGAGCGGCCTTTCACCACGTGATCGCGCCGTCAAATGACGGCGTGATCACATGTAAACAAGCCGGCGGAAGCGCCGGCTTTTCTCTCCTCTCCGCACCGATCGTTGCATTGTGAGAGGAGAGAGGGGGGAGAGAGGAGGTTTTGCAGCGCTGTGGGCGATGTGCAATGCCCACAGCGCTGCCTAGTGACCGTTGGCAACCCCCACCATGCATTTACCACCCACCCACCACCCCCCAGCCACCATCAGCCACCCTACCTACCCACCCACCCACTCCTACCTAACCCACTCCTACCCACTTCCCACCCACCGGCTACTACCGACCCACCCACCGACTACCACCGACCCCCCACCACCCACCCACCA